>MU249596.1:9491902-9601478 GCA_018977245.1 Lethenteron camtschaticum
TGTCGAACATGCCAGGTAAGTAGGGTAAGGGTAAAGGGCGTGATCCCGAGGGTAAAGGTAGCGTGGAATAATTACCCGGTAAACACCTCGTGTTTACCGCTCGCTAAAAGCTCCGTGGCGCAGTCCGTAGCCTCCATTTAGAATTGGAATCATCGAGAGTATTCTATATTAATAAAGTGCTCTACCTCGCATTACCTGTTAGAAACCTTGTTCACGTGTGTAGTACCCAGTAATTACCCTGTAATCGGCAATTGGTATGGGGTAAGGGTAAAAGGTAGGGTAAAAGTAGGCTCGTTGCTTTTGACCTTTTACCTTGCCAGGCCTATGCACAGGCACGTTGTGTACGTTGAGCTTCGTTCGCACCTTACGTGGCCACCGCGCTAGGCGGAAGCACGCGGCAAGGACCACAAACTCCACACACACACACACAACTAAATAGCTCTAAAAAATTAGTTTGTCAACGTAGGTTCAAAAGTGCATCGCAGCTCCAGTGGCTCCAATATCGGATGGGGAAGAGCGTTCCAGACGGCCGCAGAAGCGCGCATTCGAAGCGCCGCGCGATGGGCCACCGCCGCTGCGAGGACGACCGGAGCCGCGCGGATGGTGGTCTAAGCTCCTTGACGGGATGGACGAGGTCTTTGCCAGTTCACTTGTGGCAAGAAGCGCTTTGTGGGTAATGAGTGCCACCTTATAATGCCTCGGTGGGTGGGCCATGATACGAACACATTGATCTCGAGTCGTAGGCCGGATCAGCTCAACAATAGCGGATTTGGAGGCTCTAGATTGTTATTCAAATCCGTATGAGTGTCATCATACTCGGACACAACAAAAAGCATCAACAACAACAACAACACTCGCCACCGCAGCGCTGGTGCCAGGCTAGGTGTACGCGTTGAGACCACGTGAAGTCACGGGACGCGCTCAGGCGAACTTCGGGATGACTGAGAGATGCAGCACCACCGGTGGCCGCGACACTTTTCCAAGCACGCACACAGACACACACACACAGACAAACACACACACAGACACACGTGACAGACACACACACAGACACACACACACACACACACACACACACAGACACACACACAGACACACAGACACACGTGACAAACACACACACAGACACACACACACACAGACACACACAGACACACACACAGAGAGACAAACACACACACACAAACACACGTGACAAACACACACACAGACACACACACAGACACACACACAGACAAACACACACACACAAACACACTGTTGGGGCAAGTGCTGTTAGCGAGCAGCACCTATGAAGGCCGGAATGGCACACGACGAGAGGATGGCCTGTACCACGCCCGACCGCCTTTGTCTCCCCAGTGGCGATATTTACGCATCGCACCAGGTACTCATTTGAGGCCGAGTCGACCTAGGGGAGGCCCAGGACCGGCTCACAGAATCGTCATTGGTGTTGGCCGTGAGCGGCATTTGAACTCGGGTCGCCGGGTTTGTAGCGCAGCGTAGTGCTGACTGCTGCACCACCGCTCCCCACAGCAGCAGCAGCGGTAGCGGCAACATTGCCTCCCCCCCCACACCCCCCCCTCATACGCATGCACACCTCACCCCTACACACACACACCCTCCACCCAACACAACCACACACACACACCCTCCCTCACCACACACACACCCTCCCTCACCCCCACACGCACACCCTGACCCCCCCACACACACACCCTCACCCCCCCACACACACCCTCCCTCACCCCCCACACACACACACCCTCCTTCACCCCCACACGCACACCCTGACCCCCCCCCCCACACACACACCCTCACCCCCACACACACACACCCTCCTCACCCCCCACACACAGACACCCTCCCTCACCCCACACACGCACACCCCCACACACGCACACCCTCACCCCCCCCCCACACACACCTCACCCACACACACACTCACCCCCCCCACACACCCTCCCTCACCCCCACACACACACACCCTCCCTCACCCCCCCCACACACACACACCCTCCCTCACCCCACACACACACACCCTCACCCCCCCACACACGCACACCCTCACCCCCCCACACACGCACACCCTCACCCCCCCCCACACACCCTCACCCCCCCACACACGCACACCCCCCCACACACACACCCTCACCTCACACACACACCCTCACTCCACACACACACACACACCCTCACCCACACACACCCCCTCACCCCCCCACACACACACACACCCCACACCCTCACCCCACACACACCCTCCGTCACCCCCCACACACGCGCGCTCCCACCCTCCCCTGCACGCTCTTTGCCAAAGTACAAACTGTGCCGACGCATTCTCTTGGCTGCGAGACAGACACACACAGACACATCGCACGCGCAAACAGAACACACAGACACATCGCACGCGCACACAGACACACACAGACACACACAGACACATCGCACGCGCACACAGACACACACAGACACACACAGACACATCGCACGCGCACACAGACACACACAGACACATCGCACGCGCACACAGACACACACAGACACATCGCACGCGCACACAGACACACACAGACACATCGCACGCGCACACAGACACACACAGACACATCGCACGCGCACACAGACACACACAGACACATCGCACGCGCACACACAGACAAAGATCCCCGGATAGCCTTCAACAGACTGCTGGGGCAAGTTCTGTTTGCGAGCACCTATTAAGAAGGCCGGCACGGCGCACGAAGGGGTGGGTGGCCAGCACCGCGCCGGACCGCCTTTGTTTCCCCAGTGGGGATGCTTTTATACACCGCACTAGATACTCAATTGAGGCTGAGTCGACCTAGGGGAGGCCCAGGACAGGTTCAGATAATCGTCACTGGCGTTAGCCGTGAGCGGAATCGAACTCCGAGACGCCGGGTTCGTAGCGCAGCGTAGCGCTAACCGCTACACGATCAATCCCACGCACAGACACACACGCACACACACAGACGCACGCACGCGCACACACACACACGCACACACACAAACTCACGCACACACACACAGACTCACGCACACACAGACTCACGCACACACAGACTCACGCACACAGACTCATACACACAGACTCACACACACAGACTCACACACACAGACCACACCACAGACTCACACACACACAGACTCACGCACACAGACTCACACACACAGACTCTCACACACACACAGACTCTCACACACAGACAGACCCTCACACACACAGACTCACGCACACACACAGACTCACGCACACACACAGACTCACGCACACACACAGACTCACGCACACACACAGACTCACANACACACACAGACTCTCACACACACAGACTCACACACACAGACTCACACACACACACAGACTCACGCACACACACAGACTCACGCACACAGACTCACGCACGCGTACAGGATGTGTAAATATTCCTGAAGAATAAGTTCCTGGTGAGTCCGATGAGTGGTGGTGAGTGGGTAGTGAGTGGGTGAATGAGTGAGTGAGTGGTGAGTGAGCCTGGTGAATGGTGAGTAAGCCTGGTGAGTGGGTGAGTGAGTGTGTGAATGAGTGGTAAGTGAGCCTGATGAATGGCGAGTGGTGAGTGAGCGTGGTGAGTGGGTGAGTGAGTGGGTGAATGAGTGGTAAGTGAGCCTGATGAATGGCGAGTGGTGAGTATGCCTGGTGCGTGGGTGAGTGAGTGGGTGAATGAGTGGTAAGTGAGCCTGATGAATGGCGAGTGGTGAGTGAGCCTGGTGAGTGAGCGTGGTGAGTGGGTGAGTGAGTGGTGAGTAAGCCTGGTGAGTGACAGGCGAGTAAGGTGAGTGAGTTGGCCTGGGTAATTAGTGGTGAGTGAGCCTGGCAAGTGGTGAGTGAGCGTGGTGAGTGAGTGGTGGCACGGGGCTTGTGTTTTCAGTCTCGGGCGCAGTCGCCTCTGCGTGGAAAGGCAACGTGACCCACACTCCCACATTCCTCTCGCGCGCCACATCGCCTCGCGCTCCCTCCCTCCCTCCCTCCCCACACTCTCTCTCACCCTCTCACTCCCTCTCCCCCTCACCCCTCACCCTCTCACTCCCTCCCCACACTCTCCACACTCTCTCTCACCCTCTCCCCCTCACCCTCACCCTCTCACTCCCTCCCAACACTCTCTCTCTCTCACCCTCTCACTCCCTCTCCTCCTTACCCCTCACCCTCTCACTCCTCTCCACACCTCTCACTCCCTCCCACACTCTCACTCCCTCCCCACACTCTCTCACTCCCTCTCCACACTCTCTCCCCACACTCTCTCTCACCCTCTCACTCCCTCCCCACACTCTCTCTCACCCTCTCACTCCTCCCCACACTCTCTCTCACCCTCTCACTCCCTCTCCCCCTCACCCCTCACCCTCTCACTCCCTCTCCACACTCTCACTCCCTCCCACACTCTCTCTCTCTCACCCTCTCACTCCCTCTCCCAACACTCTCTCACCCTCTCTCTCCCCCTCACCCTCTCACTCCCTCCCACACTCTCTCTCCCCCTCACCCCTCACTCTCTCACTCCCTCTCACCCTCGCCTCTCCCCCTCACCCCCACCCTCCCTCTCACTCCCTCTCCACACTCCCTCGACTCCCTCTCCACACTCTCACCCCTCACTCTCCCCACACTCTCCCCTCACCCTCGACTCCCTCTCCACACTCTCTCCCCTCACTCACCCCTCACTCTCCCCTCACTCACCCCTCACTCTCCCCTCACCCTCGCCTCCCTCTCACTCCTTCTCCACACTCTCCACACACTCACCCCTCACTCTCCACACACTCACCCCACACTCTCCCTGACTCTCTCCCCTCTCTCACCCCTCACTCTCCCCTCACCTCCCCACACTCTCCCACACTCTCCCCACACTCTCACCCCTCACTCTCCCCACACTCTCCCCACACTCTCCCACACTCTCACCCTCACTCTCCCCTCACTCTCCCCACACTCTCCCCACACTCTCCCCACACTCTCCCCACACTCTTCACTCTCCCACACTCTCCCACACTCTCCCCACACTCTCCNCCCCTCACTCTCCCCTCCTCTCCCCACTCTCCCACACTCTCCTCACACTCTCCTCACACTCTCCCNACACTCTCCCCACTCTCCCCACACTCTCCCCACTCTCCCCACACTCCCTCACTCTCCCTCTCTCCCCACACTCTCCCCACACTCTCCCCACACTCTCCCCACACTCTCCCACATTCTCCCCACACTCTCACCCTCACTCTCCCCACACTCTCCCCTCACTCTCCCCACACTCTCCCNACACTCTCCCACTCTCCCACACTCTCCCACACTCTCCCCAACACTCTCCCCACACTCTCCCCCCCTCTCCCCTCACTCTCCTGAACACTCTCCCACTCTCCCCACTCTCCCCACTCTCCCCACTCTCCCCACTCTCCCCACTCTCCCNACACTCTCCCACACTCCCCTCTCTCCCACACTCCCCACACTCTCACTCTCCCCACACTCTCACCCTCACTCTCCCCACACTCTCACCCCCCACTCTCCCCACACTCTCCCCACACTCTCCCCACACTCTCCCCACACTCTCACCTTCCCCGTGCTCTCCCAACTACTCCTGCTCCTCACCACCATCATCACCATATCCCTTATCATCAACGCCACCATCACCACCACCATCACCACCATCATCACCATATCCCTTATCATCAACGCCACCACCATCACCACCACCATCACCACCACCACCATATCCCTTATCATCAACGCCACCACCATCACCACACCATCACCACCACCACCATATCCCCATCAACGCCACCATCATCACCACCACCACCATCACCATCTATATCATCAACATATTGACAACAACGACCGCCACCATCGGATTACCATGGTAACCATCCTCACTTATTACCACCACCACCATCGTCATCAGTTCTCACCACCATCACCACCATCACCACCACCACCACAATTCACCATCACAACCATATTCTCCATCATCATCATCATCATTAAGCTACCACGACCATCATTATCATAACCAGCCCGCTCCTCCTCCTCCTCCCCATGTATCCATCATCACCATCAGCACCAGGACGTTCTGTTCTCATCGCAACCGCTTCCCCAGCCCGCCCCCCCTTCCCCCCTCCCTCCTCCCCTCCCCTCCCCCTCCCCTCCCCTCCTCCCCTCCCTCTCCACCCCCTCCCTCCTCCCCTCCCCTCCTCCCCTCCCCTCCCCTCCCCTCCCCTCCCCTCCCCTCCCCCCGTCACCCCTCCCCTGCTCGTCATCCCCCCCAACCGCCTCTTGCCAGCACGCTCCCCTGCGAAAGAAATCATTCCGCAGACAGAGTAATTGATCCTCGGCCGGCCCCCTGACGTCATCCGGCGCGCAATTACATAACGCGCGTGAGGTCAACCCAACCCCAACTTCACCAACAGCGTCATCAGCACGCCCCCCCCCTCACCAAGAGCGTCATCAGCACGNCCCCCCCCTCACCAAGAGCGTCATCAGCACGCCCCCCCCCTCACCAACAGCGTCATCAGCACGCCCCCCCCTCACCAACAGCGTCATCAGCACGNCCCCCCCTCACCAACAGCGTCATCAGCACGCCCCCCCTCACCAACAGCGTCATCAGCACGNCCCCCCCTCACCAACAGATCATCAGCACGCCCCCCCTCACCAATAGCGTAATCAGCACGCCCCCCCTCACCAACAGAATCATCAGCACGNCCCCCCTCACCAACAGAGTCATCAGCACGCCCCCCCTCACCAACAGAGTCATCAGCACGCCCCCCCTCACCAACAGAGTCATCAGCACGNCCCCCCTCACCAACAGCGTCATCAGCACGCCCCCCCTCACCAACAGCGTCATCAGCACGCCCCCCCCCCCTCACCAACAGCGTCATCAGCACGCCCCCCTCACCAACAGAATCATCAGCACGCCCCCCCTCACCAACAGCGTCATCAGCACGNCCCCCCTCACCAACAGAGTCATCAGCACGCCCCCCCTCACCAACAGCGTCATCAGCACGNCCCCCCCTCACCAACAGCGTCATCAGCACGCCCCCCCTCACCAACAGCGTCATCAGCACGCCCCCCCTCACCAACAGAATCATCAGCACGCCCCCCCTCACCAACAGCGTCATCAGCACGCCCCCCCTCACCAACAGCGTCATCAGCACGCCCCCCCTCACCAACAGAATCATCAGCACGCCCCCCCTCACCAATAGCGTCATCAGCACGCCCCCCCCTCACCAACAGAATCATCAGCACGCCCCCCTCACCAACAGCGTCATCAGCACGCCCCCCCCCCTCACCAACAGAATCATCAGCACGCCCCCCCTCACCAACAGCGTCATCAGCACGCCCCCCCTCACCAACAGATCATCAGCACGCCCCCCTTACCAACAGAATCATCAGCACGCCCCCCCTCACCAACAGCGTCATCAGCACGCCCCCCCCCCTCACCAACAGCGTCATCAGCACGCCCCCCCCTCACCAACCGAATCATCAGCACGCCCCCCCCCACCAACAGCGTCATCAGCACGCCCCCCCTCACCAACAGAGTCATCAGCACGCCCCCCCCCTCACCAACAGCGTCATCAGCACGNCCCCCCCCTCACCAACAGAATCATCAGCACGCCCCCCCCCCTCACCAACAGCGTCATCAGCACGCCCCCCCTCACCAACAGAGTCATCAGCACGCCCCCCCTTACCAACAGAATCATCAGCACGCCCCCCCTCACCAACAGCGTCATCAGCACGCCCCCCCCCTCACCAACAGCGTCATCAGCACGCCCCCCCCTCACCAACAGAATCATCAGCACGCCCCCCCCCCACCAACAGCGTCATCAGCACGCCCCCCCTCACCAACAGAGTCATCAGCACGNCCCCCCCTCACCAACAGCGTCATCAGCACGNCCCCCCCTCACCAACAGAGTCATCAGCACGCCCCCCCTACCAACAGAATCATCAGCACGCCCCCCTCACCAACAGCGTCATCAGCACGCCCCCCTCACCAACAGCGTCATCAGCACGCCCCCCCTCACCAACAGCGTCATCAGCACGCCCCCCCCCCCTCACCAACAGCGTCATCAGCACGNCCCCCCCTCACCAACAGAATCATCAGCACGCCCCCCCTCACCAACAGAGTCATCAGCACGCCCCCCCTCACCAACAGCGTCATCAGCACGCCCCCCCCTCACCAACAGAATCATCAGCACGCCCCCCCTCACCAACAGCGTCATCAGCACGCCCCCCCTCACCAACAAAGTCATCAGCACGCTTCCCCCTCACCAACAGCGTCATCAGCACGCCCCCCCCCTCACCAACAGAATCATCAGCACGCCCCCCCTCACCAACAGCGTCATCAGCACGCCCCCCCCTCACCAACAGAATCATCAGCACGCCCCCCCTCACCAACAGCGTCATCAGCACGNCCCCCCCTCACCAACAGAGTCATCAGCACCCCCCCACCAACAGCGTCATCAGCACGCCCCCCCCTCACCAACAGAATCATCAGCACCCCCCCCTCACCAACAGCGTCATCAGCACGCCCCCCCTCACCAACATAATCATCAGCACGCCCCCCCCCCTCACCAACAGCGTCATCAGCACGGCTCCCTTCACCAACAGCGTCATCAGCACGCCCCCCCTCACCAACAGAATCATCAGCACGCCCCCCCCCTCACCAACAGCGTCATCAGCACGNCCCCCTCACCAACAGAATCATCAGCACGCCCCCCCCTCACCAACAGCGTCATCAGCACGGCTCCCTTCACCAACAGCGTCATCAGCACGCCCCCCCTCACCAACAGAATCATCAGCACGGCTCCCCTCACCAACAGCGTCATCAGCATGCCCCCCCCACCAACAGAATCATCAGCACGCCTCCCCCCCTCACCAACAGAATCATCAGCACGCCCCCCTCACCAACAGAATCATCAGCATGGCTCCCCTCACCAACAGAATCATCAGCACATCAGAGTAGAATTTGAATAAACCGAAAAAAAAAGATCCGCAACCTCCATCACATGTCTGCCCCTCCAAATTAAAATAATCAAAACTACGTTTTTTTCATTTACCCATCCCATCAGCCACACGGGCTCTCCTTCTGGGAGTGCAAATTCCCTGCAGCATCGTTTGAACACAAGCAACAGCTGATGGTGGTGGTGGTGCTGATGATGATGATAGCGATGGTGGCGATGATAGCCATGATGGTGGTGAATGTGATGGTCGTGGTGTTGATGGTCGTGGTGATGGTGGTATGGGTAGCAAGAAAGGCACATCGTTAATGCGCTGTACGTCAGAGCAAGACGAGCATGGAGTTCCTCCTCCCCATAGCTAAACCCACACTCACAGTGGAACTTTCATTGGCCCAAACCACACGAAATTCGTGCTGATGACATGCCCTGCAGGTCACTTTAACAGGGATCACACACAGCGGCAAAGACAAAGAGCCCCGTGTAGCCTTAACAGACTGTTGCGGCAAGTGCTGTTAGCGATCACCTATGAAGGCCGGCACGGCACACGAAGGGTGGGTGGCCTGCAGCACGCCCGCCGCCTTTGTCTCCCCAGTGGCGATATTTACGCATCACACCAGGTACTCATTTGAGGCCGAGTCGACCTAGGGAGGCCCAGTTCACATAATCGTCACTGGTGTCGGCCGTGAGCGGCATTCGAACGCGGGCCGCCGGGTTCGTAGCGCAGTGTGCTGACTGCTGCACCACCGCTCCCCACAGCAGCAGCAGTAGCAGTAGCGGCCACATTGCCCCCCACACACCTCCCCTACTACTGCGAATAGCTGGCAGGACCCTCCTGAAAAGCACTCTTGAGACTCGGCGAGGCTTTGCTGGGTCAACAGGCCGAGTGATTCATACGCAGGCGGTGGTAGCGAGCTTGCAGTTGGTGAGGGGTGGGGGGAGCAGTGGTTTAGAGGCGAGGCATTTTTGTTGAGGTCCACTTTTGTAATGAACGCGCATCGAGATGGTTTGGCTGCTATCAATGTCCACGCGATGATGAGGCCCCTTCGTTGAGATGTGTTTGCGGCCAGCTCGCTTCTGATAGCAGATGCCGATAGCTTAGTGGGCCTGACTCGGTAAATTAGAAACAAATGGTTTGGTTTCATTTCTGTTTGTGAGTGATTCGCTCATCTCGAATCGTTTGTGTATTGTTGTTGTTGTCACGTGCTGACCCGTGCCCCTATACTGAGCATCTGTGAAAAAGAGCTTGTTAGCTCTTCGGATTCCCCTGCGGTATAAGTACAGATTGTGATGATGATGATGATGATTGTGATGATGATGATGATTGTGATGGTGATGATGATGATGATGATTGTGATGATGATGATGATGATTGATGATGATGATTGTGATGATGATGATGATGANTGTGATGATGATGATGATGATTATGATGATGATGATTATGATTGTGATGATGATTATGATGATGATTGTGATGATGATGATTGTGATGATGATGATTGTGATGATGATGATTGTGATGATGATGATTGTGATGATGATGATTGTGATGATGATGATTGTGATGCTCTCCCTTTTGTCTCGCATCGCTCTCCCCTCAGGAGCTAATAGCTCAGGTGGGCCTTACCTGGTAAGTTACATTTGATTAAGTTTAGTTAAAATGTTATGTTTTTTAAGTGCTTTGTTTACATGATATAGGGTTTTCTGTTAGATCGCGTAAATATATAAATGTGTCGTTAAACCAGCCACCACCCGACACAGCCAACTAGTGAGGGTTGCCACGTAAACGGAACGTGCCAATTCGGTGCTAGTTGTAATTACTGGCGAAACGTCGTACTCAGATTGTAAATGTTGTGGCTTGGCTCTCCAACACACCGGTGAACTGTACTAGTACACTACACTATACACTACACTACTATATACTACACTATACACTACACTACTATACACTACACTATACCCTACACTATACACTACACTATACACTATACTATACACTACACCACTACACACTATACTACACTACACTACACACTATACACTACACTATACACTAAACTACTATACACTACACTATACACTACACTATACACTACACACTACACATTACACTATACACTACACTATACACTACTATACACGACTACACTACACACTAGTGCTGTACTAGTGATGAATTGGCACGTTCTGTTTACGTGACAACCCTTACTAGTTGGCTGTGTCGGGTGGTGGCGGGTTGAACGACACATTTAATATATTTACGCGATCTAACCTAACAAAAACATCCATTATGGATGATATTGGTTGCTGAAGCCTCCTGCTACTACGACGTGTTGAGCCGCTGTGTTTACCTTTCTTATACTTGGACTCCGTACCTGGTTTTGATCGTTGTTGTGGTAACGTTCGAACGCCCCNAACGGACANCCTGAAAAGANCTTTCTATCGATTCTATTTTTAAACAAACTTTCGTATTTTAGGTTTTTACCGGCGAGGCCCACTCGATAAACTCTTGCAGAAGCGACCTNGACAAAATGATATCAACGAAGTGGCCTATCATTGCGTGCACTTCCCGGCCAAATACTCTAAAAGGCATGTGGAGGGAAAAACAAACCCGGAGAAAAATCCACGAGACCAGGGAGAGAGACACAACTCATATACAGCGAGCAGGCGTCAGGTGATCGACCCACGACCTTGCATACCATAATTAACATCTCGTGCACATTGATAGAGGACACAAACTCCAAAAGGCACGTGGTCGGAAAACCCCGAGAACCAGGAGAAACATCCACGTGATCATGACGAGAGAGACAGACACACAAACTCGAAATATACAGCAGGCGTCAGGGTCGGATCGAACCCACGACCTCCTGTATACCAGGCGATGGAGTTAACATCTTCTAGCCACGTGATGATGATGAGAGAGAGAGACACGCAAACTCGAAATATACAGCAGGCGTCAGGGTCGGGATTGGACCCATGACCCGCTGCACACCAGGCGAGGTAGTTAACATCTCCTAGCCACGTGATCATGACGAGAGAGACAGACACACAAACTCGAAATATACAGCAGCAGGGCGTCAGGGTCGGGATTGGACCCATGAACCCGCTGCACACCAGGCGAGGTCGTTCCTATCTCGCCACCGTCTCGCCATCGCGGCGTCCTGCCAGGGGCAGTCAGAGGGACCGGGCAGGGGGCGTCTCACCCTGGAGGGAGGGAAGAGAGGGGGGGGGGGCGATGATGGCCGAGACTGGTGACGGAGCGGCATTCAAGGGAGGGCGACGGCTGCGGAGATGGAGCGATGGGAGCCAGAGATTCCTGCCCACCGCTTCGTGTCGGGAATTTCGCTGCGCTTGCTGGTGGCGAGCGTCATCGCGACGCAGCGGCACGGCAATGCTGCAGCCGAGTGGTAGTGCCTTACGCCGTGCAACACTCCCGCCGTGCAACACTCCCTTCTGTGCGCGAGGAACGCGCAGAAGCCCGGGAGGGATACAGCTCGGAGCTCCGCACAGATGGATGCACGAAAGCCGCTTGCTGTGCTGCCGCCTGTTGTCCAGCTCGAGAGGTTGCGAGTTTCACGGATCTCGCTGTGACCCACCAACCCTTGAACTCTCCAGCGCGGTGTCTCCGTGGCTGTGACTTTCTCTCTCTCGCTTCTCTCTCTCTCCCTTCCTTACCTGACTAACAAGCGCCATGACCTCGCCAACTTCGCCTGTGCTCAGGCGAAGTTGGGCGGTGTAGAGAACAGGAAAAAATATCCTGGAAGGTGACACTGACGGCTGCTCTGTGCTTCCAGTGTTCAGGGGCCTGCTCAAGCTCCGGCTGGAGCACGCCATGTACCACACACGTGTCGGTGATGTGCACGTCTTCTTCGAACGCTGGGGAGCCGGAAAAGCCCTCTCTGTACCAGCGTGGACGGCACCCTCGTGGTGTTCACCTTCTGAAGCGCTCGCTCGTCACCGTGGCGTGCGCGATGACCACCACCACCACCACGTGACTTTTCTTTCGTGTTGCGCGCGGCGCATTTAGCGGCACAGCGCGTGGATTTGTAGCCTTTGTTGTTTGCTGGTGACTTTGTGTGTTTCGTATCGGAATCGCCTCCAGTGCTGTTGCTGCTGGCGGCAATAAAAGTTGTTTAAAAGTCAAGTCAAACGTGTCCCTCCCATCCCTCTCGCCCTCTCTCACTTCTCCCCCCCCCCCTTCTCTCTCGCTCGGCGTGGGTATCGGGGTGGGAGGCAGTTGCCATGGCGACCGTTAGAGCGGCCTCTAGTGGCGCTCGCTGATTGGACGGCGACAGAGTCACGGCGATGTCTGGCTCCAATGAGCATCGAGGCACTGGGCCAGTGGAGGAAATTCCACGTTCCTGTGGCGGGCTGGCGCGAATCTGTGAGTACCTTACAAAATGGTACTCGTTTTATCGACCCTGAAAGGAGGGTAATGATGGGCTGAGTCAACCCCACCCCACCCCAATGTGGATTTGAACTCGCGACCTGTTGATGGAGAGTAATCGATTCATTACCTCGATGGGGAGAGGATGGTGGGAGGAGTAGTTGTGCAGTGCACGGTTACCCGGCAACGCGAATGGTAATGGATGACGGGATGATGATGATTATGTAGTGGTGGCGCGGGGGAGAGGGAGGGAGAGAGAGTGTAGGGAGAGATTTGAGAGAGAAGAAGGGGGGGTTACTTAAAGCAACGCATTAAAAAAAACGAATGATGAACGAAGCAAAGTACCGACTACACCGAGCGTCTTCTTGTTTCCTCTGTTCGTACAAAAGGAGGGAAAAGAGTGGAGTAGGGAGAGANGGGGTAGAGAGAGAGGGGGGGGGTAGAGAGAGGGGGAGAGAGAGAGGGGGGGGAGAGAGAGANGGGGGAGAGAGAGAGGGGGGCTAGAGAGAGAGGGGGGAGAGAGAGAGGGGATAGAGAGAGAGGAGAGAGGGGGGAGAGAGAGGGGGAGAGAGAGGAGAGAGAGAGAGAGAGAGGGGAGAGAGAGAGGGGTAGAGAGAGNGGGGGAGAGAGAGGGGTAGAGAGAGAGGGGGTAGAGAGANGGGGTAAAGAGAGAGGGGGGTAGAGAGAGGGGAAAGGGTAAGGAGAGCAGAGCGAGAAATCTTTTGATAAATCTTTCATTTTAAAGGAGGGGGGGGGGGGCACATAAAGCAAAGCATTGAAAAAAATCTAAACGAAGAACGAAGCAAAGTGCCGACTACACGGAGCGTCTTCTTGTTTCCTCTGTTCGTAAAACAACAACAGAGAGTGGAGTGAGGGAGAGGGAGGAGAGAGAGAGGGGGTGAAACAAGAGAGATGGAACTGAAGGTAGAGTGATGCCAGCGAGGGCAGAGAGAGTGCAGAGAGAGTGCAGAGAGAGTGCAGAGAGAGGGGGGTATCAGTGCGAGGAGGCAGTTGCCATGGCGATTGCAGAGCGGCCTCTAGCGGCGCTCGTTGATTGGACAGCGATTAATCACATGACCACCTCGTCACCAACACCCCACCTCGTCACCAACACCTCGTCACCAAGGCAACCACCTCATCACCAACACTACCACCTCATCACCAAGGCAACCACCTCATCATCAACACAACCACCTCGTCACCAACACCACCACCTCGTCACTAAGGCACCACCTCGTCACCAACACCACCACCTCGTCACTAAGGCAACCACCTCGTCGCCAAGGCAACCACCTCATCGTCAACACAAGAGATGAGGGAGTGGAAGGAGGGGAGAGCGATGCGAGAGTCAAGGGCATCAGAATCTGTATTTCTACAGCAGGAGGAGGAATCCGATGAGCTCTAAAGCTCTTTTTCTCAGACGTCCCGTTGGGGCACGGGGTCAGGGCGTTACAACGACGAACGATACACAACCATGCGAGTTGAAAGTATAGGTAAGGTTGGCAAATCACTCAAAAAACCATTGTTTTATTTTTTACCAGGTAAGGCCCCCACTGATCGATCGGCGTCTTTTTCAGAAGCGACCTGGCCACAAATGATCGCTCAGCGACGTGGGCTACCCATCGCGTGGACATGTATAGCAGCCAAAGACATCGAGATGGTCTAAAGGCGGACGGGAAACCCTGGAAGAGCCCGAGNAAAAAATGTACGCGACCACGGGAGAGAGAGAGACACCACAAACTCCAAATCTACAGCAGCAGCAGCAGCAGGCGTCAGGGTTGGGATCGAACCCACGACCTCCTGGGTACCAAGCGAGGTAGTTAACATCTCCTAGCCACCGTGATGATGAGAGAGAGAGAGAGACACGCAAACTCCAGACATACAGCAGCAGGCGTCAGGGTCAGGATGGAACCCACGACCTCCTGTACACCAGGCGAGGTAGTTAACATCTCCTAGCCACCGTGATGATGATGAGAGAGAGACACACAAACTCCAAATATACAGCAGCAGGCGTCAGGGTCTGGATCGAACCCACGACCTCGTGTATACCAGGCGAGGTGGTTAACATCTCCTAGCCACCGTGATGATGATGAGAGAGAGACACACAAACTCCAAATATACAGCAGCAGCAGCAGGCGTCAGGGTCGGGATCAATCCCACGACCTCCTGTACACCAGGCGAGGTGTTAACATCTCCTAGCCACCGTGATGATGATGAGAGAGACACGCAAACTCCAGACATACAGCAGCAGGCGTCAGGGTCGGGATGGAACCCACGACCTCCTGTGTACCAGGCGAGGTATTTAACATCTCCTCCACTCGTATTGTTTGTGTATTGTTTGTTGGTGTAACGTGTTGACCCCGTGCCCCTACGGGACATCTGTGAAAAATTGCTTCATCACACTACCGTATCGACTCTTAAATCAATACGAAGTAGATACGTTCACATTGCATAAGTACAGCAATTCTCTAGCTTGGGAAGGGCAGTGAAACAACAACAACAACACAAACAGTGCCAGACCACACACCGAGACAACACCGCACAGTCCCTCCGTAAAATTGCACATTAACATTTTACTCTGGCTACATTGTTAAGAATCGAATTTACAAATCGCATTGCCAAATGTGGCTGTAACCAGCACTATTCTTCTGCATCAGACAACTTTTTGTATGGTATATTTATGATGTGAAGGGAGGAAACGAGGTTGCAATGGCAAAAGCTTCGTCACCCATTCCAATTGTTGTTGTTGTTGGGGTAGTTTAAAGGCAATTAGGTGGACGTCTTAAGTTTGTTGTATTTGACAATTGGGTTAAACACATTCCTGCGGAGGGAGCTGGTAGGAACGTTGGGTTGCTCGTCAATGGCCAGGGTCAACGGCGGCGTGGTGTAATCCACAAATATGGCCGACTGTGAGGGCGGGCACAAGCCGGCGTGAGTAGGTTAAACGTTGAGTTGTATAAGGGCACCACGGGTGACCAGCCCCTCCCACCCAGCTCCACCCTCCCACCCTCCCCACCCAGCCCCTCCCCACCCTCCCACCAGNCCCACCCCTCCCCACCCAGCCCACCCCACCCAGCCCACCCTCCCCACCCTCCCACCCAGCCTCCCACCCAGCCCTCCCTCCTCCCCTCCCTACCCAGCCCCTCCCCACCCTCCCCACCCAGCCCCTCCCACCCTCCCCTCTCCACCCAGCCCCACCACTCCAATTTTTGGATGCACGACGGACAGACACAATAATCCCCTGTGGGCTGGTGGAACCAGGTGGTTCCTACCAGTATGAATTAGCTAAGCAGAGTCCAGACTTTGCCAATAAAGATGTTATGGATGAACAGGGCCCGATGTGGATTTCTTCTCGCATCGAGTGATGGTGGGTCCTCGATGGGACGTCCCGTGCAAATCGAAGAGCAGATTGATCAAGTGAGTTGAGTCTGATTAGTGATCCATTAGGAGCTGATCTGTAAACAGCATCACCGCAGTCAAACAGTGGTAGCTTGAAAACTTTGCAGGCGTAATCGAATGTTAATACAATGTTTGTTTCTAGATACAAACAAAAATATCCTAGATTTTGGTTAGGATTTTCTTTGAAATGTGATCAAATATGGGAGTTGGAATGTAACTTTTGAATCAATCAGTCAGCCCAGGTATCTGAAGAACTCCGTTTGTCCAACGATGTTTGTGTCTGACATCGGCGATAGGTGAAGGGAATGCAACTGGACTTTTTGTTTGAAGAAAAGATCGCGATCTTCGTTTTCGCTGCTGCTGCTGTTGTTGTTGTTGTAAGGATTTAGGAGCAATTTTATCAATGCCAATTGACGTTGTAATCGCGTTGGACAGAATTCTGTCTGACTTCGTGGGGGAGATGTTACCCGATTACCCAGCGTGGAAAGCGTCGTCGTCAGCTCAGAGATGTCAATCCGAGTGGCCCAAGTTGAGTCCGGGATTGTTTCAACGTCATGAGAACAGACTTGTTCCGAGGCCTCATTGGAACCCTNCCCCCGTTGTTACCTGTCACGTTTCGTGGACGAGATGCTTCGTGTTTAACACGCGGGAGGCGTATTCTGGGTTCTTTCGGTAAAGTCACGCAGAAGGGAAATAATAAAATAAAAAAAATATAAAACAATATAATTCTCACGACGTTTCGACTGCAACACAATCATCATCATCAGGTGTGAAAAACACAGCGAGAACATTGAAATTTGAGCGAGGGGGGGGAAGGTGAGCGGGGGGGGGGGTGAGCGAGGGAGGGGGAGCAAGGGGGGAAGGTGAGCGAGGGGGGGGGAGCGAGGGGGGGCAGGTAAGGGGGGGGGGAGCGATGGGGGGGAAGGTGAGGGGGGCAGGTGAGCGAGGGTGGGTGAGCGAGGCGGGGGGAAGGTGAGCGAGGGGGGGTGAGCGAGGGGGGGGAGCGATGGGGGGGCGGGGGAAGGTGAGCGAGGGGGGGGGCGAGGCGGGGGTCTCTACACAAAGGTCCCCCGTGTAGCCTCTAACAGGCTGTCGGGGCAAGTGCCTTTGGCGAGCAGCACCTATGAAGGCCGACACGGCACACGAGGGGATGGATGGCCAGCACCACGCCCGGCCGCCTTTGTCTCCCCAGTAGCGATGTTCACTACACACCGCACGAGGTGCTAATTTGCGGCTGAGTCGACCTAGGGGAGGCCCAGGACCGGTTCAGATAACCGTCGCCGGTGTTGGCCGTGAGCGGGAATCGAACTCGGATCTCCGGGTTCGTAGCGTAGCGCACGAACCGCGACACGACGTACACTGCCTGGTACGCAGGAGGTCGTGGGTTCGATCCCGACCCTGACGCCTGCTGCTGCTGTATATGTAGACTTTGCGGTGTCTCTCTCATCATCACGGTGGCTAGGAGATGTTAACTACCTCGCCTGGTCTACAGGAGGTCGTGGGTTCCATCCCGACCCTGACGCCTGCTGCTGCTGTATATTTGGAGTTTGCGTGTCTCTCTCTCTCTCTCATCATCACGGTGGCTCGGAGATGTTAACTACCTCGCCTGGTACGCAGGAGGTCGTGGGCTCCATCCCGACCCTGACGCCTGCTGATGCTGTATATTTGGAGTCTGCGTGTCTCTCTCTCTCCGTGTTCGCGTGGATTTGTCTCCGGTCCCCCCCCCCACATTTAGAACCAACATCACGCGTCAAGACGATGTCGCTGCTCTACATGTCCACATCGGCGTGCGGTGTGCACGTCGAACTTCTTTCGCGCCGTACGTAGCCCACCGTGTTAAGCCGCTTGGCTGAGCTATCATTGGTGGTACAGCCGGCAACTCCGTGTGGCCTCCGTCGCTGTCAGGGTGGGCGAAGTTTCGTTGACGTGGCACCAAGATGTGACCCGTCTCCTGAGAGCAGAGGCGACACTCAGCGAGGCGCTTTCCTCGACAGAGTCCATTAGCATACAGGGGTGGGAGGGGGAGTGGTGGCGCAGTGGTTAGCGCACTGTGTAGCATACAGGGGTGGGAGGGGAGTGGTGGCGCAGTGGTTAGCGCACTGTGTGCATACAGGGGTGGGAGGGGGAGTGGTGGCGCAGTGGTTAGCGCACTGTGTGTGTGGGGGGGGGGGGAGTGGTGGCGCAGTGGTTAGCGCACTGTGTGTGTGGGGGGGAGTGGTGGCGCAGTGGTTAGCGCACTGTGTGTGGGGAGTGGTGGTGCAGTGGTTAGCATACAGGGTGGGAGGGGGAGTGGTGGCGCAGTGGTTAGCGCACTGTGTAGCATACAGGGGTGGGAGGGGAGTGGTGGCGCAGTGGTTAGCGCACTGTGTGTGTGGGGGGGGAGTGGTGGCGCAGTGGTTAGCGCACTGTGTGTGTNGGGGGGGGAGTGGTGGCGCAGTGGTTAGCGCACTGTGTGTGGGGAGTGGTGGTGCAGTGGTTAGCATACAGGGGTGGGAGGGGAGTGGTGGCGCAGTGGTTAGCGCACTGTGTGTGTGGGGAGGGGAGTGGTGGCGCAGTGGTTAGCGCACTGTGTGTGTGGGGGGGGGGGGAGTGGTGGCGCAGTGGTTAGCGCACTGTGTGTGAGGAGTGGTGGTGCAGTGGTTAGCATACAGGGGTGGGAGGGGGAGTGGTGGCGCAGTGGTTAGCGCACTGTGTGTGTNGGGGGGGGAGTGGTGGCGCAGTGGTTAGTGCACTGTGTGTGTGTGGGGAGTGGTGGTGCAGTGGTTAGCATACAGAGGGGTGGGAGGGGAGTGGTGGCGCAGTGGTTAGCGCACTGTGTGTGTGTGGGGGGGGGTGGTGGCGCAGTGGTTAGCGCACTGTGTGTGTGTGGGGAGTGGTGGTGCAGTGGTTAGCTTACAGAGGGGTGGGAGGGGGAGTGGTGGCGCAGTGGTTAGCGCACTGTGTGTGTGTGGGGAGTGGTGGTGCAATGGTTAGCTTACAGGGGGTGGGAGGGGAGTGGTGGTGCAGTGGTTAGCTTACAGGGGGGTGGGAGGGGGAGTGGTGGTGCAGTGGTTAGCTTACAGGGGGGTGGGAGGGGGAGTGGTGGCGCATTGATTAGCGCACTGTGTGTTTGTGTGGGGAGTGGTGGCGCAGTGGTTAACGCACTGTGTGTGTGTGTGGGGGAGTGGTGGTGCAGTAGTTAGCGCACTGTGTGTGTGTGTTTGGGGAGTGGTGGCGCAGTGGTTAGCGCACTGTGTGTGTGTGTGGGGAGTGGTGGTGCAGTGGTTAGCATACAGGGGGTGGGAAGGGGAGTGGTGGTGCAGTGGTTAGCATACAGGTGGGTGAGAGGGGAGTGGTGGCGCAGTGGTTAGCGCACTGTGTGTGTGGTGGAAAGTGGTGGCGATGTGGTTAGCGCACTGTGTGTGTGAGTGGGGAGTGGTGGCGCAGTGGTTAGCGCACTGTGTGTGTGGTGGGAGTGGTGGCGCAGTGGTTAGCGCACTGTGTGTGTGAGTGGGGAGTGGTGGCGATGTGGTTAGCACACTGTGTGTGTGAGTGGGGAGTGGTGGCGCAGTAGTTAGCGCACTGCGTGTGTGAGTGTGGAGTGGTGGCGCAGTGGTTAGCGCACTGTGTGTGTGAGTGGGGAGTGGTGGCGCAGTGGTTAGCGCACTGTGTGTTTGAGTGGTGGCGCAGTGGTTAGCGCACTGCGTGTGTTTGAGTGGAGAGTGGTGGTGCAGTGGTTAGCGCACTGTGTGTTTGAGAGGTGGCGCAGTGGTTAGCGCACTGCGTGTGTGTGAGTGGGGAGTGGTGGTGCAGTGGTTAGCGCACTGTGTGTTTGAGAGGTGGCGCAGTGGTTAGCGCACTGCGTGTGTGAGTGGGAGTGGTGGCGCAGTGGTTAGCGCACTGTGTGTTTGAGTGGTGGCGCAGTGGTTAGCGCACTGCGTGTGTTTGAGTGGGGAGTGGTGGTGCAGTGGTTAGCGCACTGCACGCTCAATCTCCAGCCAGCCGAGTTCAACGTCGGTCGCGAGAAGCGGCATCCGCACGGGTGCACGGACCCCCCCCCCATCCACCCACCCCTTAAGCCCTCACCGACCCGCGATGGACCGGCGTGGTGAAGTATGGTCAACCAACTCGCTCGACCGACGCCACGGCGCGGGGAGGGCTTCATCCAGCGGTGGACAGAGCGCGCCTCTCGCTGCTGCTGCTGCTGCTGATGATGATGTTGTTCCGGCTGCTGCTGCTGATGATGATGTTGTTCCGGCTGCTGCTGCTGCTGCTGATGATGATGTTGTTCCGGCTGCTGCTGCTGATGATGATGCTGTTCCGGCTGCTGCTGCTGATGTTGTTCCGGCTGCTGCTGATGATGATGTTGTTCCGGCTGCTGCTGATGATGATGCTGTTCCGGCTGCTGCTGCTGCTGCTGATAACGTCGGGCTTGTATGTGGGGAGCAGTGGCCACCAAGCCGGTCACCTGAGTTCAACTCCCGGCCACAGCAGCCACGGCGGCTAGGAGATGTTAACTACCTCGCCTGGTCTACAGGAGGTCGTGGGTTCGATCTCGACCCTGACGCCTGCTGCTGCTGTATATTTGGAGTTTGCGTGTCTCTCTTATCATCATCACGGTGGCTATGAGATGTTAACTACCTCGCCTGGTGTACAGGAGGTCGTGGGTTCGATCCCGACCCTGACGCCTGCTGCTGCTGTATATTTGGAGTTTGCGTGTCTCTCTTATCATCATCACGGTGGCTATGAGATGTTAACTACCTCGCCTGGTGTACAGGAGGTCGTGGGTTCAATCCCGACCCTGACTGCTGTATATTTGGAGTTTGCGTGTCTCTCTCTCATCATCACGGTGGCTAGGAGATGTTGACTACCTCGCCTGGTGTACAGGAGGTCGTGGGTTCGATCCCGACCCTGACGCCTGCTGCTGCTGCTGTATAGTTGGAGTTTGCGTGTCTCTCTCTCATCATCACGGTGGCTATGAGATGTTAACTACCTCGCCTGGTCTACAGGAGGTCGTGGGTTCAATCCCGACCCTGACGCCTATTACTGCTGTATATTTGGAGTTTGCGTGTNCCCCCCCCCTCCCGTGGTCGCGTGGGTTTGTCTCTCCGTGTCCTCGGGTTTTTAAAACCCTCCACATGGATGGACTTAAAGGTCTGTGTCAAGTTGTACCCTTATTACGATTCAGTTTAACTTGCTTAATTTGTATGTTGTTATAATCATGGGATATTACCCGAGTCGTACATCCTGGGGGGCGGGGGATGGGGGGAAGAAGACAGGGTGGGGGTAGGGGTGGGGGTGGTGGTGTATATTCTCCGGAGCTCAGACCTGGACAGCTCCAGTTGAATGAAATCTCTGAGCATGCGTAGATTTATTTCTATTTTTTATTTTTATTTTATTTTTTCATCTACGTGACTTCACCGAAAGAAGCAAAGAGCATGCGTAGCTACATCTATAGTACAGTACGTACATGTGTGTGCCCCCCCCTCTCTCCCACCCACCCACCCACCACCCGACTCTCCCCTCCATCCCTCCGCTCGCTCTCTCTCTCGCGCGCTCTNCCCGTGCACGCGAGCGCTTCGGGTTTAAATCAGTTCACGCGGCCTGAGTTCACCCCGCAGCGAGACACGGGGAGAGAGACGCGGGGAGAGATACACGGGGAGAGAGAGAGACATGGGGAGAGACGGGGAGAGAGACACGGGGGGGGGGAGAGAGAGACATGGGACAGAGACACGGGGAGAAAGAGACACGGGAGAGAGACGCAGGGGGAGAGAGAGACATGGGAGAGAGAGACACGGGGAGAGACGGGAGGAGACAGGGATATGTTGGAGAGAGACACGGGGGAGAGGCATGGGGCGAGAGACACGCGGGAAGAGACACGGGGAGAGACACGGGGGGAGAGAGACGGGGGGAGAGACACGGGGGAGAGACGGGGGGAGAGGCACGCGGGGGAGAGAGACATGGGGGGGGGGAGAGATGAAGGGGAGAGCGGATGGAATGGGAGGAGGTGGTGGTGGTGGCTGCGCCTCCCGTCCGAGACCCCACGTGACCCCTCGTGGCGGCGCAGAAGATTCTGGAGGCGCCGCCTCGCGACGCTCCACTCGGAGTGCGCCGCGTGAACATCATCATCAACATCATCATCATCAACAACATCATCATCATCACATCATCAACATCATCA
This sequence comes from Lethenteron camtschaticum, assembly GCA_018977245.1. Classification (NCBI taxonomy): domain Eukaryota; kingdom Metazoa; phylum Chordata; class Hyperoartia; order Petromyzontiformes; family Petromyzontidae; genus Lethenteron; species Lethenteron camtschaticum. The sequence continues at coordinate 9,514,831 of MU249596.1, forward strand.
TCATCAACATCATCATCACAACATCATCACATCATCATCAACATTATCATCATCAACACATCAACATCATCATCATCATCAACATCATCATCAACATTATCATCATCATCAACATCATCATCATCAACATCATCAACATCAACATCATCATTAACATCATCAACATCATCATCATCATCATCAACATCATCTTAAACAACATCATCAACATCATCAATCATCATCATCGTCATCATCATCAACATCATCATCAACATCATCATCAGCAGCAGCACTGGGGGAGACAAAGGCGGCCGGGGTGGTGCTGGTTACCCACCCCCTCGTGTGCTGACCTTCATAGGTGCTCGCTCACAGCACTTGCCCCAAACAGTCTGTGGTTGTGAGTGTGCGGTTGTGTGGTTGTCACCTGATATCTCTTTCATAAAGTTACGCAGTTACATCATGATCACCACCATTATCAGCGCCACTGCCATCATCATCATCGTCACCACCATCATCAACACCACAACCATAATCACCACAAACATCATCACCACACCACCATCATTACCACAACCATCATCATCGTCACAGCCATCATCACCACCACCATTATCATCATCACCACACCATTATCATCATCACCACCACCATTATCATCATCACCACCACCACCATCATCATGACTCCCCCACCCCATCGCCACAACCACCCTCGTCACGTGGGGGTAGCTAACCGCGTGGCCCCTGCACCCCCCACCAGTCCCTCACGTGGCCCCCTCTCTACCCAGGGCACCGACCTCGCGGAATTCCCACCACCACCACCAGCAACAACCAATCACCACCACCACCAGCCACCACCACCATCCACCACCACCACCACCGCTGGCGCTGAGCGGTGCTGTAGCATCACCCCGTGCTCGCCAGCAGGAGGCGCTACTCCACCGGCTATCGAGCATCCTCAACTCCAGTTGGTGATCGATGTTATTCAGTGGTGATTATTACGTACGGCGCATTATACACTACGCGCAACTCAAACCATGAACATACTGCACGCGTATACATCAGCGCGTGCCGAGTCGTTGAGATTGGAGTCGTAAGTACGGTGCAGTAAATTCAGTAACTCTTTTAGAACGTAGGCTTTCGCCACCAATATCATCCATAACACTGGTCAACACACTTTTTCTGGCATAAGTATTCCAACGGGTTTAATGTAATTTTGGGGTGCTGATTCCAAATCTGGCATCAGTTTTTGTCTATCGCATCGGTTTTTGAGATATAAATATTGCATTTTCAATAAAAACAGCAAATTTATGCTCATATACGAATAGCTAAACAGACATCCATATAAGAATAAGATAAGATACAATATACAATAATAATGAAACAAACATTTAATGAGCCGTAGCACAAAGTTGTGAGCGTGACCGCATATCAATGTGAGTGAATGCATATTACCATGTAAGAATTGAATTGTGAAGATAAGAAAAATACGTACAAAATGTCACAAAGTGATGTACATCTGCATAAACGACCTCTTCTTTGACGATTTTCGATGTACAGCTTGTGGAATGTCTCTCATCAAGGACCAGCAGTAATCTGCCATCATGTTTGAGTCCCATCGGCCTTGGTAACGTTCTTCCATAACTTGAATGTCTTGATGAAAGCGTTCACCTCGCTCTTCGCTCACGTGACCCATGTTCTCTGGAAACTGGGCCAGTGACTATGTCAGTAGTGAACCTTGATGCTCATTCTACATCCAAGTGCTTGGACACTCAGAGCAGCTCCTCCACAATCTCTCGATCGTTGTCTGCTTTCCTGTTCCCAAGGAAATTCCGCACCACATCAGAGAATGCATTCCAAGCTCTAGCCTCTGCCGCAGTCATTGTTGTAACAAAGTGTGGATCCCTGATGAGTGCTCTTATTTGAGGCCATCAAATATTCCTGCCTTTTTCTTCTCGGCACTGAGACTTGAAAAGGTTGAACATATATAGCTGAATCAGTCTCCAGTGTGATCAAGAGCTTTGACGAATTGCTTCATTAACCCAAGTTTTATGTGCAGTGGGGAAATACAATTTTATTCCTATCAACCAGAGGCTCATTCTTGATGTTCTTGTCACCAGGCGTCAAACTGATTCTTGGTGGCCAGTTCTTTTTAACCCAGTGTTCTAATGTAGCCCAACTGTCCCAGTAGCACAGGAAACAAGGGTATTTGGTGTGACCTCCTTGCTGACCCAGCAGAAAATTAACCATTTTCAAATCATCCAGAACAATCTTGATGTTGGCATACTCTTCATTTATTTTACAGAGTGTCCTATTGGGATTGAACCATATATGTTTCTGTTGTGAAGTAACACACATTTCAAACTCCTTTTACTACTGTCAATAAAAAGTCTCCATTCACTTGAATCATATGCGGGCAGTCCCATATTGAGAAGAAGCCCTTCAACATCATTCCAATGAACAAGTTGACCATCTGAATGGAAGTACTTTCGCAGTGCTGCTTCTCTGTTACGATAAAAGGAGACACTAGTGCCAGGTCTGAGTAGTCCTTTCTCTTGCAGCCTGGAAGCCAACAATTCAGCGGACTGCTTTGGCAAATACAAATCTCTTACAAGATCATTCAATTCAGGCTGACTAAACAAGGACATTTTATCACAATCTGCATCAGATGGCGTATATTCGATCTGAGCATCATCATCATCATCTGTAGAAGCAGGTAAACTGAGGGATTCAACATCAATCTCTGGTGCTCAGTAAATACAGGCACAGGTATTTCCTCACAGTGCTCAACTGGTCGTCTGGCAGATGTGATATCTGGGCAGAAGTAGCAGTTATCCAAATGGTTTGTAGGTTCTCTCCAAACCATTAGCACACCAAACTTCAGCTTAGCATTCCTTCCTTTAGACCATGATCGCAAAGTTTCAACACAGGTTTTACACATGTTTTTTGTCTTGGTCTCCAAGTCGTACTTTAAAGTAGGCAAGATAAACCTTCTTGACAAAGGTATTGATGTTGCGCCTTTGATCCTGCAAAGTGAAGCTGCCACAGATGTAGCAGAAGATATCTGGGTCATTACTGCATTTCCTTCTTTCGGATGTTGTAGCCATTGTTAGATCACGCCCTGCAGAAGAAAAATATTAAATAAATGTGGATATCTATATTAAATGATATTATAAACACACTATCCTAAAAATACAGCACCATATTTTAACACTAAAGCAGTCACTGACTCGCAACAACTTGCAATCATAAGTGACAGTTAATTTCGGGTAAAATCAATGAAAATAGGGTATGCCGATAGCATAAAAATGAGATGTGATAGAGCAAATTTGAGATCAAATTTGGAATCAGCACCCTGAAATTAGTCTAAAACAGCTGCAAAAGTCCAGGCCAGAATATTTGACCAGTGTTATCATATTTTGGTACTGGCAAAAGAGGTCCCATGATGGAATGCTCACCCCGAGCTCTCATTATTCTGATAGTGCGTTGTCTCTGGCTGTACGCCTTTTGGCATCCTCTGGTCTAGCACCGTTTGAGACGAGGCTCAAGAGAAAGCTGTCTCTGGTGTGAACCAATCAGTTTCAAGGACAATCAAATGTTATCAGAGTGTGTGTTTTTTTGTTTCATTCTGACCACAGGCAATGTGGTGAATGCAGACATGATTCGTTGTAAAAGGTTTAAGTTTGGTTTTTTAACATCTTAACACAACTGTTTTGTTGCCAGAAAAAGGGGTAAAACCTATTATTATAACACAGTATTTACCGTAAAAAAACGCATACTGATGCCTATCTGAATGGAGAGTCACACCATCACCCCGCGCTGAAATCTGCTCTTATCAAGGCGCTCATTCATCGAGCTAAGAAAGTGTCAGATGGTGACAGTCTGAGAAGTGAAATTCAACATGTTACAGAAGCGCTGCAAATGAACGGTTATAATGATGCACAAATGAACAGGGCATTGAATGCCAAAACCAAATCAAATAATACGAGCATTGAAACTGCCCAAGTAATTAAAACGATCAAAATACCGTACATTGCGGGAGTAACTGATCAAACTAGCCAGACGTTTGGAAAAACAACACATCCGAGCCAGATTTGGCACGGTACGTAAAATACAGAAATAAAATATGTGGTACAAAAGATGTATTACCGAAGCTATCAACAGAAGGTGCGTACAGGATTAACTGCACGTGTGGTAAATGTTATGTTGGGCAAACAGGACGAATTATCAAAGCAAGGTTTGTGGGGACTAATAGCCATTGTCTGTACTTTTGAGGCATAAGCAATTAGGAAATAACACTTACTACCCAGGAACAAAAACACATGTTTTGTAACACAGTGATCAGCACGGGACTAAAAGAACATCAGAGAAATATTAAATGATCTCAAATACAACTGTCAGCAGTAGCAGAACACGTGTGCTAACAAGGACACTCCATTGATTTTGATAATGTTGAAGTGCTGTGCAAAACTAGCCACTACTGGCCAAGACTAATTAGAGAATCTATCGAAATTGAAAGAAATAAAAAAATAATTTTAACCATTCGGATAGCTACCGCCTTATTGCTGCGTGGAAGCGAATCGTCCAATAACACATTATTTAAATGCATGCCTATAAAGGGCAGCGTACTTCAATAGAGATTACCGTTGGTACGGCTACTTTAATACACACAATAGACAGGAAGGACAAGATCAAAGGGCTCGCATAATGCGCATGCATCATGTGCGTTTATTAGCAGGATATTTATTTTGGGTCTGTTTGTATGTTTGTTTATGCCAATTTCACATAGTTAACACATTTAAAACATATTCTTGTTTCTTTCGGTAAAGTCACGTAGAAGGGAAATATTTTATTCTTTTATTATTTCCCTTCTACGTGACTTTACTGAAAGAACCAAGAATATGAATCCCTGCAGTCACGAAAGCCTTAAATCGAAACATTTAAATCAGTGAAAAACGACTTGTAACAACACCTATAAACGTGTTTTAGAAGAATGTGCAAAAATAAGCTACGTAAAATAATGTTAATGTATTAAACGTAGCCTTTCGCGACCAATATCCATAATATAGTTTTGTTTTGGGTCAGATCGCGTAAATATAAATGTGTCGTTAAACCCGCCACCACCCGACACAGCCAACTAGTAAGGTTTGTCACTTAAACAGAACGTGCGAATTCGTTACTAGTGTAGCTTAGTTTGCATGTCAGGCATCACATCCTTCACAGGTGGGATCAAATCACGAATTTTATTTACTGTGTTAAAGCGAACACATCTGTGCACGTGTGTGTGAAAGTGAGTGTGTGTGTGAAAGTGAGTGTGTGTGTGAAAGTGAGTGTGTGGGGTGTGGTAGTGTAGCGGTTAGCGCTACCAAAGTGGCTCCTGGATACTTCTATCATGTGACTGTAGGCCTCGGCAAGGAAAGGTAATTTACCCTTTTACCGAGTAAAAGGGTAAATGTGTAGACATGCCAAGGGGTAAGGTAAAGGGTAGGGTAAAGGTAGCTCGGAAGAATTATCCGGTAGGGTAAAGGTAGCGCGAAATATTACTCGGTAAAAACTCCGAGTAATGGCGCAGTCCGTGGCTTCCATTTAATAAGTCATATTTTTAAAAAAACGTTGTTTTAAACACACTTTTATGAAATGTACTCGTAATGGCAAAACTCCACGACTCCAGGAAGTGGCCCCGAAGCTTGCCATATCGCAAGGGACTGTGGCCAATTACAGCCAACGTCAGTTGAGCGTGGACAATTAGACCCAAGCCAAAACATAACATATAAAAAAGAATGTTTAAAAATATTACTTTTTTTATTTTTTCATCAGTATGACATAAGTATACCAAGTTTGCAGTCGATACCACATTGGGAAGTGGGTTAAAATTGAGTTACAAGATTTGAGGACACAACAACGACAACAACAACAGACAGAGTGAGTTAAAAGAATGTGTGTAAAATTGGAATCATCGAGAGTATTCTATATGAGTAAAGCGCTCTACCTTATAGCATTTACCGGTATAGACCTTGTTCACGTGTAGTAGATCCCTAGTAATTACCCTGTAATCGGGTAATGTGTATGGGCTAAGGGTACAAGGTAAAGGTAGGCTCGTTGCTTTTTACCTTTTACCTTACCTGCTAAAGCAGGGGTCCTCAAACTTTTCAAACAGGGGGCCAGTTCACTGTCCCTCAGACCGTTGGAGGGCCGGACTATAGTTAAAAAAAACTATGAACAAATTCCTATGCACACTGCATATATCTTATTTTGAAGTGAAGAAACAAAACGGGAACAAATACAATATTTAAAATGAAGAAGTAAAGTTACATCAACAAACTTGCCAGTATTTCAATGGGAACTATGGGCCTGCTTTTGGCTAATGAGATGGTCAATGTCCGGTTCCATATTTGTCACTGCTAGTCGTAACAAGTGATGCAAGTGTGCATCCATTAGTCTAGATCTGGTTGGAGATTTCAAATGTTTCATTCTGGAAAAAGTCTGTTCACAGACATAAGTGCTGCCAAAGATGGTTGCCATTTTGAGTGCATGGTTCCTGAGATGAGGATATGTCTCAGAGGGGAGAGATGCATTTCAAGAGGAATTTAGCATATTTATGGGAAATGCAGGAATGTTATTAGTACTACATATGCAGCACGGGCATATGTAGTACTAATCACATTCCTGCATTTCCCATAAATATGCTAAATTCCTCTTGATATGCAAATTCTTTTGTCAAGGCGCTCTTTCCCCCGCTTCCAACCCAGCTTATATATGCTCCAAGCTCGTGTGCTGTTTCATTCAGACGCTGTCTCCCCAACAGACCTGGTTTTCACCTGAGGACGGCTGCTTGCGTTGTGGCCAAAACGTCGTGAGAATTATTTTATTACTTCCCTTCTATGTGACTTTACCGAAAGAACCAAGAAGATGAATCCCTGCAGTCACGAAAGCTTTAAATCAAAATTAGACTCACTGTACTAAATAAATCGGCCTTCTCTGGACACATCTCTTTGGCAACAGAAAGAAGGCATTCTTTAACAAATTCTCCCTCCACGAATGGTCTGCCAGTGCACGCTATTAGCTTGGCAACTTGAAAACTTGCTCGCAGTGATGAAATATGTATCTGCTTCTGCTTCACAAAAGTATTTTGCTGAGTTGTTAATGTATTTTTCAGTTTTAATATTTTATCTTTTCTCACTTCTCCGACCAAACAAGCATATTTATCTTTATGTTGAGTTTCATAGTGTCGACGTAAATTGTATTATTTGAACACAGACACTATATTCTGGCATATCAGACACACAGCTCTTTCCTTGTACTGCATGAAAACGTAATCATAAGTCCACTGTTCTTTGAATATCCTACACTCCGAGTAAATTTTTCTCTTGACATCATTGTTTCCTAGGGAGTCAAAATTGCTATTAGTAAAATACCAATATATATACAGCGCTACAAAAACAATATACCAGTAATAACTTTGCCCACACAGAGACATACAGACTGCACTGCCCATCAATGCAGTCTGATTGGGGAGAACTCCGCCCCCTCTCTCTCTTCCACCAATGACCGTCCTTCTCATGCAGAAAAAAAGTAACAGACAGGCAGCGGCGGAAAAAACACCCGGCGGGCCGGATAAATGTCCTCGGCGGCCGCATGTGGCCCGCGGGCCGTAGTTTGAGGACCCCTGTGCTAAAGGGTCAATTGTAGGGTAGAGTGATTGTATTGTGGTAAGGTAAAGAGTAGGGTAAAGGTAGGCTCGTTTTTTTTACCTGACCTTGCCGAGGCCTATCTGACTGGTACTCATTTCCTCACTGATCTCAACTTACTTTTCTTCTTTCTGAGGCTGCCCAAAAAACTGACGGATGCCACCGCCACCCTTCCTCGTGCTCACGATGACACTCACTGTGAATGAGAGATGACTGTAATAAAACTGCTTGCTCTTTAATCAAAGGAACACTAATCATGCTTCTTCTTGGTTCTTTCGGTAAAGTCACGTAGAAGGGAAATAATAAAATAATAAAAATAAAACATAATAAATAATTCTCACGACGTTTCGGCCACAACGCAAGCAGCCGTCCTCAGGTGAAGAACAGGTCTGTCGGAAAGACAGCGTCTGAATGAACACCACCAGGCTTGGCAGCGTATATTTAAGCTGGGTTGGAGGGGGGAAGGGGCGCCTTGACAAAGGAATTTGCATAACAAGAGGAATTTAGCATATTTATGGGAAATGCAGATATGGGATTAGTCACTACTTGTGGAATGCGTAGGAGGTGGGGGGGGATAAGCAAGCACAGCTATACGCTATATTATACGAATATGCAACAAATTACATCTACTACTGTCGACAAATATTACACATGCAGCGCAACATCAATGATTGACATTTTACTCAGACTTCACGTAGGCTTTCTGACAAATATAACGTAATAAAGACATGATCATATTATTGGTTCTTTTGGTAAAGTCACGTAGAAGGGAAATAATAAAATGATAAAAAATTAAACAATAACATTCTCAAGAAAATTTCTTGCTGTGGGTTTCATACCTGATGATGATTGCTTGTGTTGCAATCGAAACGTCGTGAGAATTTTATTGTTTTATTTTTCTTATTTATTATTTCCCTTTTACGTGATGACTTTACCAAAAGAACCAATAATATGAATCCCTGCAGTCACGACAGCTTTAAGTCGAAAAATACATTATCGTTAGTTGAATACGTCTGTGAGCGTCATTGTTGGCCGCTGAGTAAATGTGTGGCTAATTAACTTTCCAAGTAACTTATTTAGCTATGGTAGCTAACGTTAGTGATGGTTGATTGATTAGCAATCGCAAATCGGCCCATTTTCACCAAAACGTTTGTATCCACTGGACAGTGACATAGCCAACTTGACACTCATATTACATTATAGTTTTCCACTTTTCAATACATTTAAAAGTAATTAAATGGAGAGACAGGACAGTGTTTGACATTGATAGTACCTCTCTACAGCAGTCGAGCAACGGCTTCTGCTGGGATACGGCAACACCTCTTGGACAAACAACCACGCGCAGAACTGCAGTTACACCGTAACACTTAAGTTGAGTTATGATTATGATTACATTTGCTAATGATTATTTCGGACGGCGGTGCGTGGTTGCCTGTTGTAGCATATCAATTTTTTTTAAATATTTATCTATCAACATATTGGGGGGACATTTTGAGTATATTTCAATATTGGGGGGATGTGTCTGATATTATTAGCGAGATCGTAGGCATGGCATTTAGCTGATACGAGCTCACGCCACATCTGCTTTCCTCCAAATCAGTTCATGAAGCCTGTCTTCGCCAGGCAAAACTTTTCAATAAATATGTAGTGAGTCCAACTGAGTCCCAGACGTTATCTTAGGAGCACCACTATTATGTACACAACGGTACGGAACGTAACACGATCTACACTCGGGTCTCGAATGCCCATCTCGCCACGCTACGGCAGAACCAGACATGGTTCGCTATCCCGGCCCGGACCACAAGCTGCTGGGTCCCGGACCGCGTGGCTAGAGGCTTCTTCTCCCCGACGTGGATCTTCTTCATCACCAGCAACACGAAGAACCTCGGGCCCCTCACAGGGCCCCGTTATATCGCCCCCGGGCTGGGCTGGCTCCGCCCCTCGCCCCGCCCACCTTCTAGATCTCTTGAGCTCTTTCCCGAAGGCTCCCGAGAGCTATTTTATACCACGTGACCACCCAGCGGCCCTCGTCCACCGGTGGCCCCCTCCAATATCATCCAGTCATGTGTCGGCAGGTCAACCAGCGTATCGTACCCCAACGTAACCCTGGCTGGCTGATGCTCCCTCTCGCTCCCTCACCGGGAGCCTGCACCGCACACTGTACGTGGTGCCTACGCGCTGACCAGCGCTCACCAAGCCATGTAGGGCTGATGGTGCTACGTAGAGTAACCCGGGCTACACGTAATGACAACACATTACCCGCCGTGGCTTCATGAGCCCCGGCACCATACAGTGACAAGCAGAGTCGCTACAAATGTAATAAAGGACTCTTGCACTGGGTTTGTCTCCGTTTTCCTTTATTGTGGTTCTTACAACTTTGCCCGCACGGCGTCTCGCTCAGAATCTCCTCCGTCTCCCGCTCGGCAGCCCCACTGCTGCCGCCGCTCCCGCAGCCTTGCTGCGGGCTCCCAATGCAGCCCCGCTGCTGGTTTCCCACTCAGTCTCTCCGCCTCCGACCTGCAGCCCCACGGCTGCTCTCTATGCAGCCCTGCTGCTGGCTCCCCTGGTCTCCTCCGTGCCCGGACACCGCTGGCCAACGGTGCCGAGTCCCAACCTGTGGCGATCACGCCACTTTCCACCTCCTGCCCTGCGTGGCCTCCTCCTGTCTTTATTCCCACACTCTCCCCTTGCTCTTCCGGTTCCTGCCCTTAAAAGCACTCCCTCTCCCCACGTGACCCAACTCCTCCCACCTGTTACGTCATATCCGCGAGGCCGTTTACGCTCGCATTACACAAATATAATAATTAACCTGATATGATTTTTGCAATTTTTTAAATCTACGATTAGACACTAACAACTGCTCCAAAAATGCGTATTTTTTTCGCAAAAAATACGCAACCATCGGAAACAGCCCAATTTTAAGATTATTTTTTGTTTGTTAGAAATAACAAAATGAATGAGCTTATTAGTCTTTAAGGGGAAGCTCTCATATATTTTACCGTTTTTAATTATTCAGATGTGAACATCATAAAATGCGTATTTTTTCGTTTTAAACCACTTGAATCCAAAATATCTAAAAAACAATAAAAGCTAGAACAATGGTTCTCTCTTCAATTTATTTTCTGTTTAACGCTCAAATTAATACACGGCCGACGCGGATGGTTGGGGGAGGGGTGCGTGACGTCAGCAGGCACACTGCGTGACGCTGCCGCATGCGGGTGACATCACAGATGTGACAGATGTGACGTCACCGCTCACTTGCCGTGCAAAATATATCCATTATTGCGGCACCCCCCCCCCAATACAAAAGTTTCTTTTATACTTTTTGCATTTTGAACAGTCTGGAAACTACCCACATGGCAAATTTTAAGGTTGTTGCATGTTGAGAAGTATGCTAAACATTACGAACAGACACACACATTCACAAATGTTCCTTTTATATTATTGGAAGATAGAAGAAGATGGGCAAAAATCTCTCTGATCGGTGATTTCGTCGGGTGTACGATTTTATCATTTTACAGCGCCGTGACCACCACTCTTTCTTCTTCTTACTCCTCTTCTTCTTCGTACGGCTCGATGTAGATGCAGAGCTGACAACTTCCAATTTCACATTCAAGGTGGTCAAGCCAGCGGACAACCTGCGTCAGTAGCAGCAGCGGAGTCGTGCATCATCGTCATCATCGTCGTCATCATCATCGTCGTCGTCATCATAAACATCGTCATCATCGTCGTCATCGTCGTCATCGTCATCATCGTCGTCATCATCGTCGTCATCGTCATCATCGTCGTCATCGTCATCATCGTCGTCATCGTCGTCATCGTCATCATCATCGTCGTCATCGCTGTGATGCCTCCTTCGAACATTCGTGGCCCGGGGCACTGCGTCGTTACACAATGCGCGGGTCCGTTCTGGATGACCGCAAGCTCGCACCGCCGCCACGACTGCTGGAGGGTTTTTGTTCCTCCCCGTTGGCCCATCGGGTGTCCGCATCTGCTGCCACGGGGTTTGTGCAATGGGTGCCGTTTAGGCGTGGACCGTGAGATTCACGGAAGGTCAAACCCCGGGACTTCCCCGCGTTGGCACTTTCGCAACAAGGTGGTGTCTGTGAGCTCTGTACATTCTCCATTCAGCTCTGCAGGCTTCATGGGGGGAGGGGGGANGGGGGGAGGAGGGGGTGAACTTGCATCGAGTGACGTGGGCCGTGAATAACGCGGGGGGGGGGGTCGGGGATGACAAAGACAAAGATGCCCCGTGTAGCCTTCGACCACACTGTTGGGGCAAGTGTCGTTGGCGAGCAGCAACACCTTTGAAGTCCGGCACGGCACGCGAGGGGTGGTGTGGAAAGAAACCACGCCCGGCCGCCTTTGTCTCTCCAGTGGCGATTATTTAAACACCGCACCCAGGTACCCCCCTCCCGCTACGTTCCGTTCATTGGCTACCACATTCTGATAAGCTCCCCCCCCTCTCCTCCCCCTTAACTTGTATTCAAGAACTTGCATCTTGGAATCCCTGCCTCACTTGATACAGCAAATCTGGCTGTGACGGTCCCACCTGATGACGGAGACTTGTGTTGCCTCCGAAACGTCGTGATTTATTATTTTTATTAATTTAAATTTAATTTTTTTACCTACGTGACTTTACCGAAAAAACTAAGAGTACACACAAGAGGGTGGGCGCCCCGAGAGTCACGTGGTTTCTACCGACTCGTGATGACCACCAACCGTCGATCTCCGAGGCCGTCTGACATTCACACCATCGGCGTCCACGCAGCGTGCACGCAGTGTCCACGCAGGTGCACGCAGCGTGAGTGCCGCTGGGCCGGCTGGGCCAGAGGCGCCCCAGGGTACCCGATTGGGGCGACGACCGCCCCCCAGGGGCGGTTTCTTCATTAGGGCGATTGGGCGACGCACCACCAATGTCATTGAACCACAGAGTCACGCTAGCCGTCACTGTGCCTCTGGATATAGTCCAATCAGCGTCATGTCACGTTCTGTGGAGTACCGCCTCTTTTTGGGCGATTTCACTCCGGCTGAGAATCGCCCCGAGTGGCCCCATAGACTTACATTCAAAGATGTTTTTTTTCGACCGGGGGTGCTCCAATGCATTCTCTATGGCTTCCGGGAGGGCTCGCCCTAACGTGCTTACGTCATCATACGTGCTTACGTCATCATACATAAGCACGTTTCATCCAACAATATAATTTGTGGCCACCTAGTGGAATCTTTAATAAAATAAACTTGAGTGGTTTGTTTTAATAGTGAGTATAGAAACAAACAAGATGTATTGTAAGAGTCACTTTATTTTTCATTAATATTAAAGAAGTGAAGTTGCCTTTACATGCTTAAGCTGTTAATTTATCCATTGCATGGGTGGACCTTATCCTTATCAATCATCCAGACATTTGCCCCCCTGAGAGATTTTGCAGGAGCCGCCACTGCCCGGGCCCCGCACTTTGTGGGGGGGGGGGGAGGCACGTGGCGGGTGGGTGGCGGCGCTAGTGAATTGGAGGCGCTGCGGTTCGTCACCACACGTGGCGTTACATTTTACGTTTAGCTACTTCATTTTAAAACCAGCCAACAGCCCTTCCAAGGGCGGGTGCATTGAAGTGAATCTGAAATATTCATTCGAAAAGAATGTTGCGATTATGAACACATTCCTGCGGAGGGAGCTGGTAGGAACGTTGGGTTGTTCGGTCAATGGCCAGGGTTAACGGCGGCGTGGTGTATTCCGCAAATATTGCCGACTGTGAGGGCGGGCACAAGCCGGCGTGAGTAGGTTAAACGTTGAGTTTTATAAGGGCACCACGGGTGACCAGCCCCTCCCTACCCAGCCCCACCCCTCCCACCCTCCCCACCCAGCTCCTCCCCACCCTCCCCTCCCCACCCAGCTCTTCCCCACTCTCCACCCAGCCCCACCCCTCCCATTTTTAGATGCACGACGGACGGACGGACACAATAATCCCCTGTGGGCTGGTGAACCAGGTGGTTCCTACCAGTAATATTAACGAGGGGGTGCTCCATTTGGAGGAGGTCACCCGCTCGCGATTATTAATGAAAGCGTTACTGAGTTCGCGTGAGATCAGGGCTCTCTGCCTGCTTATACATTAAGAATTATAATGACAAAGTCGTTCAAGAGCCGACACATGTTGTTGTTGTTGTTCGGCTGCTGCAACCTCGCTCGGCTTCTCACACGGGAGCGAAGTCGGTGGGAAAACGGTGACCGCTTGACCAGCAACTTGTCGCGGAACGTATCTCGCTCGTTAAGCGAGACACTCCGCCTGTACTTCGGGGGGGGGGGGGGGGGGAGGTGCCCGCGGTGCCCCCCCCCCACTCCCTCCTACGGACAGGCCTGGACGGCGCTGTTTGTAACAAAGATTCTGTGACGCGTGCTCCGCCGTAGAGGTTCTAAACTGCAGCCGGCTCTCGATTATTCGCGCTAACGGCGGAGGATGATCGCGAATAATAAAAAAAAACGATTGTCCGCGGACCTCTATGCCAAAAAAACACTAAAAAGGTGTAAATTATTATTTAAGTGAAGACAATTGAGTTTGTAAACAATCAAAGCAAAACATGTGTCCCACCAAAAGGCGCACTTTGGCGTCATCTGGTCCAACACCACGTGAGACTCGACTCTAAGGAAAGCTGTCTCGGTGTGGACCAATCAGTTTCAAGGACAGTGCATACATTATCAAAGTTGTATTTTTTGTTTGCATTCCGACAGCAGGTATTGTGGTCAATGTAAACATGACTCCTTGTAAAAAAAGGTGTCAGTTTAATTGCCAGATAAAAGGGTAAAAAAACAATTATCAAACATTTGTCGTAAAGAACGTCTTGATCTTGTTTTATTACAGAGCCACGTCAATCAACATCAATCAAACTCCGCCCACTGTTGTAAACATCTGGCAACTACTGTACTGCAGAGCGCGATCACGTGGATTTCGGATTAGCACATATTCGGTTTAAGCACCTGACTCGTAATGAACATTTTCTCGAATAGCAATGTTGTCTCACTATTTTTAGATGATTCATTTGGGCTTCAAGGAAAATCCATGAGTTATTAATGTCAAATCTCAGGTGCGTGCAGTTAATCCGCAAATCAGATAAGAGTCTGCTGTAAAACTATATATTCTTTATTTTACCAGGTAGGGTCCACTGATATTTTTAGCTCTTTTTTTCAGAAGCTACCTGGCAATCACAAATTATAGCTCAGGAAGTGACTTATTATCATGTGGCAATTTCTAGCAGCAGCCGAACTCTCTAAACGCGTGGTGACGTTGATTCTAAATGTTGGAGGGAAAAAAACGGAGGACCCGGAGAAAAATCCACGCCACCGTGGGGAGAGAGAGAGACACGCAAACTCCAAATATACAGCAGCAGGCGTCAGGGTCGGGATCGAACCCATGACCTCATGTAGCCCAGGCGATGTGTGTGCATTGCGTTAGTGTCACGGTTAGGGGCCATCTATTTAGTACGTACGCATGGAGGGAGGAGGGGTTTTTAACCCAAATGCGTTCGCTTGCGTATGGCGGGTCTACTCACAATGTGCATACGCATAGGAAACGGGGGGGGGGGGGGGTGAAGCCTCAATAAACACATTCCTGCGGAGGGAGCTGGTAGGAACGTTGGGTTGCTCGGTCAATGGGCAGGGTCAACGGCGGCGTGGTGTATTCCGCAAATATGAGTAGGTTAAACGTTGAGTTTTATAAGGGCACCACGGGGTGACCAGCCCCTCCACACCCAGCCCCACCCCTCCCACTCCCCACCCAACCCAACCCTCCCACTCAGCCCCACCCTCCCCACCCAGTCCCTCCCCACCCAGCCCCTCCCTCCCCACCCAGCCCACCCTCCCCACCAAGCCCCTCCCCACCCTCCCTCCGCACCCAGCCCTCCCTCCCCACCCAGCCCCTTCCCACCCAGCCCACCCTCCCCACCCAGCCCTCCCCACCCATCCCCTCGCTCCCACCCAGCCCCTCCCTGCACGACGGACGGACACAATAATCCCCTGCGGGCTGGTGGAACCAGTGGGTTCCTACCAATATAATTTGTCTACATTGGCCTTCAACTGAGTTAGATAGTCGGCGGTGGACTATCTGTTTGGTTAAACACGTCAATATTATTAATCCTTGATCGTTTCGGCGTGGATTAATATCGGCCGTTCTATAGGATTCGGGGGGGGGGGTGCGTCAGGCGAACGTACGCAGGTGGGGGGGGGGTGTAAAAAGTCCGCGTGCGTACAGGGACGGGGGAGGGGTCACGTTTTGACAGATTTTTGCTACCTACTCAATGGATGGGGGCCGTCCGTAAATGACGTCACGCGATTTTGGACGATTTTTGACCCCCCCCCTCGTCACAAAAAGTCAGACCCCCCCCTCAAATATGACGTCACAAAGCTCTGCCCCCCCCCAAACCATATTTCCATTTTGAAAATAAAACATGCTTCAAATCGCTTTAAACTATTGTCATTTTAGTGCGTATTTAATGTGGCGCTGCACTCTGATGTTGTAGGAGAAAACATTTATTAAAAAGTCTATTTAATTAAGTAGAACGTGTTGTCTATATTTATTTAAAGTTGCGCATTTTTATGTGACGTCACATTTCTCAACCCCCCCTCGTCACACATCGTCACAATTGTCTGACCCCCCCCCCAGGTGCGTGACGTCATTTATGGCCGGCCCCGATAAGCACGTGGGATTATTGCAGACGTGATGCCTCTGAATAGGTGTCTCTGTGGTGTTTGAACATCGTAACACGCCCTGTTTGTACGATTGCCGGACAGAGTGAAGTCCATTGTTTTTTCACGACTTTCGCGCGCTCACGTGATTCATCCCGGGCCCAACGTTGGCGCCTTCTCAGCACCGTGCGTGCGTGCGCGTGGTCCTGGGCCTCCCCTAGGTCGCCTCAGCCTCAAATAAGTACCTGGTGTGGTGTGTAAACACTGGGGAGACAAAGGCGGCCGGGCGTGGTGCTGGCCACCCACCCCCTCGTGTGCCGTGCCGGCCTTCATAGGTGCTCGCTAACAGCACTTGCCCCCACAGTCTGTTAAGGCTATACGGGAGATCTTTGTCTTTTTTGTGTCTTTGTGTGCGTAGCGGTGGTGTCGCGGTTCGTGCGCAGCGCTACGAACCCGGCGACCCGAGTTCGATTCCCGCTCGTGGCCAAGACCAGTGACGATTATATGAACCGGACCTGGGCCTCCCTAGGTCGACTCAGCCTGGACAATGAATACCTGGTGCGGTGTGTAAACATCACCACTGGGGAGACAAAGGCGGCCGGGTTATTATACAGGGTGGCCCAAAAGTGAGTACACAATAATTCGACCGGTTCTCTGTGGTGTTCCACAGGGATCGGTGCTTGGCCCATCACTTTTTAGCATCCACATGGCGCCATCGGGTCACGTGGGTACATCTCGGCTTAGGGACCGTCCGTAAATGACGTCACGCGATTTTGGACGATTTTTGACCCCCCCCCTCGTCACACGGCGTCACAAAAAGTCAGACCCTCACTCAAATATGACGTCACAAAGCTCTGCCCCCCCTCCCTATAAACATGCTTCAAATCGCTTTAAACTATTGTCATTGTAGTGCGTATTTAATGTGGCGCTGCACTCTGATGTTGTAGGAGAAAACATTTATCAAAAAGTCTATTTCATTAAGTAGAACGTGTTGTCTATATTTATTTAAAGTTGCGCATTTTGATGCGACGTCACATTTCTCAACCCCCCCCCCCGTCACACATCGTCACAAATGTCTGCCCCCCCTTCCCCCTAGTTGCGTGACGTCATTTATGGACGGCCCCTAAGGCGGTTAAAATGTCCCCTTTCCACCTAAGAAATATCGCCAGAATGCATCGCTTCCTGTCGCCTGCTGACTTGGACAGCCTGGTCCATGCGTGTGTGTCATCCCGAGTCGATTACTGCAACGCCTCACTGGCTGGGATACTGCGCAAAGCGCTGGGCAGACTCCAGCTTGTCAAGTTCAAGTTCATTGATTAGGTAGAGCCCTGTGAGCCATTCGGCTCTTGAATCGGGTGCAACCGCAAAAAAAACAAAAAACAAAAACATGAACAAGAAACATCTTAAAGAATGCAGCTGCTCGAGTGTTTACACCACGCACACCATAGCGTGAGCACATTACACCAGGTCTTCTGCCGGCCAAATTCCAGGTGGGTTTTAAGATACTTTCTATTAACCTATAAGGCTTTAAAATGACTCACCCCACATTACTTGCATGAGCTAATACATTGATAGATTCCATCAACGTCCTTAAGATGAATCTGATCTCCAACTGCTCAGCACTCCCAGGCCTAGGCTGCGCTCTTTTGGTGAGCGGTGCTTTTGTGAGCGTGGCACCCACGGCACGGAACGCCTCGCCACTTGAAACCAGGGCAATCGGAGTCGGTAGACAGATTCAAGTCTGCTTTGAAACCACCATCTCTTTAAAGTGGCATTTCCTCTTTAATTATTTCGGTTACCCTGGTTCTGCGTTTGTTTCCTGCTTTTCGTGCACTGCGTATTGGGACCCTACGATGGAATGCTGAATTATACATTTGAATTATTATAGGGCGTATTAATCAGGGTGGGCCAAGAGTCGGCTTCGTAATGCTGTGTGGAAGCTGCCTGGTCTCTCGCTCCACGCGACGCTTTGGGTCATCTCGGCCATGGTCATACCAAACCCTTCTCGACGCTTGCGAAACGTGGACCCTCTAATGTAACAGCTGCGCCAGTTAGAGACATTCAGGCTGGCCGGCCTACGATGCATCCTGGGTTTAACCAGGCTGGATTGTGTGAGCAGCTCACAAATCCTTGACAAATCTGGACAGATTTCCGATCAGTGAGCTCCTCCGGCAGGCAAGGCTGCGTTGGCTGGGTCATGTAGCCCGCATGCCCAGCCACCGCATGCCTAAGCAGCTTCTGTGCGGCTGGATAGAGGGGGCTGAACGGGCACGACATGGGCCGGAGAAGAGTGTGGACTCATGCGGTACAGCAGGATGTGGAGCTGAGTGGACTTGCCGACGACTGGTACCAGCGGTGTCAAGATCGGCCTCAGTGGAGGAGGCTCGTGAAGGACGCTACTGGGCAGTTGGAGGCAGTCGCCCTCCAGCAACAGCGGAGGGCAGAAGAGCGACGCTCACAACAACGAGCGGAGCGCCGGGTGGCTAAATCACAGCAAGTTGGCACAGTAGGGGGCACAGGTGGTGGTGCATCTAAACGCCATGTGGACCTGAAAACTCACTTTCCCTGCACAACAATACGGGGTTAAGCCGCGTGGCTTGACACAGGAATGTTCACCTCCTGGGGCGCGAGATGCCCTTTCTACTGGGTAGGGGGGTGGGGGTAGGTGCGAGACACGGACAGATTTTAGTTTCGAATGTGAATCGTCAAAACGCAACAAATTCAGCACGGGCGCGTAAGTTACAACTTACTTTGTTTCATCAACTCCGATGTCGTCGTTGGTATTACGACATATTTGTCGTTGTTTACAAAAGCAAAAAGGGGCCGTCCATAAATGACGTCACGCGATTTTTTGGACGATTTTTCACCCCCCCCCCCTCGTCACACAGCGTCACAAAAAGTCAGACCCCCCCTCAAATGACGTCACAAAGCTCTGCCCCCCCCCCTCCCAATTTTGTTTTAACATGCTTCAAATCGCTTTAAACAATTGCATCGTAGTGCGTATTTAATGTGGCGCTGCACTCTGATGTTGTAGGAGAAAACATTTATCAAAAAGTCTATTTAATTAAGTAGAACGTGTTGTCTACATTTATTTAAAGTTGCGCATTTTGATGTGACATTTCTCACANCCCCCTCGTCACACATCGTCACAAATGTCTGACCCGCCCGCCCCTAGGTGCGTGACGTCATTTATGGACGGCCCCAAAGGGGGTTTCGAGGCTGCAGTAGAAGTGTAATAACGACCGCTATGATACTCCGACTGATGCTCCTGCTGTTGTGGAGTGACTCATGCAGCCAGCTATGGCTGCAGAGTTTGGTGGTACATGTTGTTTACGTCGTTTTTTGTGAAAATTCGGTCACAGTTCCTATGACCTGCACTGTTTCATTGCTTTTATGGCTTTATTTTGGTGATTTTCGAAAAGTTTTTTGTTTTGGCCATGTTTGTTTGTTGTAGTACAGAGTTAGACTGATGGCCTTAATCTAAGTTGTCTTGTGGTTGTTGTTGTTTGACTTGCATCCCACTGGGATATTTGCACACAGCGTTGGTGTACGGTGATTTATTTCTGCAATATTTTGCTGTCTTTTCTTGGATTTTCTGTTTGCACTTAGTCACATAGTCACTTTAAGATGTTCTCTTGTTCATGTTTTTGTTTTCTGTTTGTTGCGGTTGCACCCGATTCAAGAGCCGAATGGCTCATAGGGCTATACCTAATAATGAACTTTGACCGGTGGAAGCGTTCGCAACCCCAGTCCGTGTTGACGAGGCGGGCGGCACTCGCTCACTGCCCACCCCCGAGTTCAGCAGCAATTTGTCCGGGCCAAGTTTCGCTACAGAACATTGATTCATTATATATGTTTTCAATCCAACATTAATTTATGTCTGTGTTGCATTGCTCAATTCCTCCCGCAAAGCGGTTGTTTCTGCTGCGATGTCTGTATGTCTGTCTCCGCTGTGATGTCTGTCTGTCTGTCTCTGCTGCGATGTCTGTCTGTCTGTCTCTGCTGCGATGTCTGTCTGTCTGTCTCCGCTGCGATGTCTGTCTGTCTGTCTCCGCTGTGATGTCTGTCTGTCTGTCTCTGCTGCGATGTCTGTCTGTCTGTCTCTGCTGCGATGTCTGTCTGTCTGTCTCCGCTGTGATGTCTGTCTGTCTGTCTCTGCTGCGATGTCTGTCTGTCTGTCTCTGCTGCGATGTCTGTCTGTCTGTCTCCGCTGTGATGTCTGTCTGTCTGTCTCTGCTGTGCTGTCTGTCTGTCTGTCTCTGCTGTGATGTCTGTCTGTCTGTCTCTGCTGCGATGTCTGTCTGTCTGTCTCTGCTGTGATGTCTGTCTGTCTGTCTCTGCTGTGATGTCTGTCTGTCTGTCTCTGCTGCGATGTCTGTCTGTCTGTCTCTGCTGCGATGTCTGTCTGTCTGTCTCTGCTGCGATGTCTGTCTGGCTGTCTCTGCTGTGATGTCTGTCTGTCTGTCTCTGCTGCGATGTCTGTCTGTCTGTCTCTGCTGCGATGTCTGTCTGTCTGTCTCTGCTGTGATGTCTGTCTGTCTGTCTCTGCTGCGATGTCTGTCTGTCTGTCTCTGCTGCGATGTCTGTCTGTCTATCTCTGCTGTGCTGTCTGTCTGTCTCTGCTGTGATGTCTGTCTGGCTGTCTCTGCTGTGATGTCTGTCTGTCTGTCTCTGCTGCGATGTCTGTCTGGCTGTCTCTGCTGTGATGTCTGTCTGTCTGTCTCTGCTGCGATGTCTGTCTGTCTGTCTCTGCTGCGATGTCTGTCTGTCTGTCTCTGCTGTGATGTCTGTCTGGCTGTCTCTGCTGTGATGTCTGTCTGTCTGTCTCTGCTGCGATGTCTGTCTGTCTGTCTCCGCTGTGATGTCTGTCTGTCTGTCTCTGCTGCGATGTCTGTCTGTCTGTCTCTGCTGTGATGTCTGTCTGTCTGTCTCTGCTGCGATGTCTGTCTGTCTGTCTCCGCTGTTATGTCTGTCTGTCTGTCTCTGCTGCGATGTCTGTCTGTCTGTCTCTGCTGTGATGTCTGTCTGTCTGTCTCCGCTGTTATGTCTGTCTGTCTGTCTCTGCTGTGATGTCTGTCTGTCTGTCTCTGCTGTGATGTCTGTCTGTCTCTGCTCTGGGTGTATATTGGACTCCACGTGACGCCCTCTGCTCAATGAGACCCTCACCGAGTCCTCTCCCTGGCTGGTCAAACACGAGCAATGCCTGCCGCTGAGACAAGCACGGGCAGATCTCAGCTTCCTCACCGAATTATTTCCTGAGAACCGTTCGTAAGTCGAACGGTCCGTAAGTCGGAACACGGCAATGGCTGTTATTTAAATGCCCATACGCTGAGTGTAAATGAAATGCGATGCGGTTCAACAAACGTGGAAACGTTGGTAAACTCATAGTTAAGAAGAAGTGTTGTAGATTTGCGTGTAACACTCTTAAACACCTACCTTGAGGTCCTGATGCTGGCTTGCTTGTCGGAAAAGGGATAATGAGACACAAAGACAAAGATCCCCCGTGTAGCCTGAACAGACTGTCGGGCAAGTGCTGTTAGCGAGCACCTATGAAGGTCGGCACGGCACACGAAGGGGTGGGTGGCCAGCACCACGCCCGCGCCGCCTTTGTCTCCGATGTTCACACACCGCACCAGGTACTAATTTGAGGCAGAGTCGACCTAGGGATGCCCGGGACGGGTTCAGATAATCGTCACCGGCGTTGGCCGTGAGCGGGAATTGAGACGCCACATTGCAAACACGCACGTAGCACGCGCGCACACACACACACAGCCACACACACACAACCACACACACACACAGACACACACACACAACCACCACACACGCACAGCNACACACACACAACCACACACACACACAGCCACACACACACACAACCACACACACGCACAGCCACACGCACGCACACGCGCACGCACAGCCGCACACACACACCGCCGCACACACATACACACACACAACACAAAACACGTGCACACACACACGCGCGCACACACACGCGCACGCACAGCCACACACACGGTACCACACGCGCATGCACACACACAAAGACAAACACACACACCCCAACGACAACGATCCAGTATACTAGCAATACCTACATGTATATGTCGCCTTAATCAAGGATCTCATAGCGCTGTACAGGGCACATGAACAGCAGACATCCGCATAAAAAGAATATAAACATTTTAAGTAGCTTTACTAATAGGCTGTTGGGGGCATGGAAGCTGGTCTAAGTCGTGTGTTCTAAGTGTGGGTGTTCGTATGTTGGGTGTTCGTATGTTGGGTGTTCGTAGTCGGGTGTTGTATGTAGAGGTTCGTATGTAAGATGTTCAAAGCCCGGGTGTTCGTATGTTGGGCGTTCGTATGTACGAGTGTTGTAAGCCCAGGTGTTGATGTTGGGTGTTGTTGTCGGTGTTCGTAAGCCGGGTGTTTGTAAGCCCGGGTGTTTGTAAGCGGGTGTTCGTATGTTGGGTGTTGATGACGATGTTGTAAGCCCGGGTGTTCGTATGTTGGGTGTTCGTATGTTGGGTGTTCGTATGTAGATGTTCGTATGTAAGAGTGTTCATAAGCCGGGTGTTGATGTTGGGCTTCGTATGTACGAGTGTTCGTGTGTCGGATGTTCGTAAGCGCGCTGCTGTAAGCCCGGTGTTCGTATGTTGGGCGTTCGTATGACGAGTGTTCGTGCCCAGGTGTTCGTATGTTGGGTGTTGATGACGAGTGTTCGTAAGCCCGGGTGTTTGTAAGCCGGGTGTTGATGTTGGGTGNTCGTATGNACGAGTGTTGTAAGCCCGGGTGTTGATGTTGGGTGTTCGTAGTATGGGTGTTCGGTCCAGGTGTTGATGTTGGCTGTTCGTGAGTCGGGCACTGCCTAACTGTTCTTACGGAAGCCGCCCCCCCGCACCCCACCTCAGCCGTGGCGAGCCGGCAGGCGGTGAGAACAGCCCACGCCAAATGGAATAAGCGCGAGAAAACGGCTGATGAAGAGGCTGCCCGATGCGCCATATTAGGGCATGGGAGAGAGCAGCGGGCAGGGGGGGAGAGGTAGGGGCGGCGTNGGGGGGGGGATGTGGGGGGGTGAGGGATGTGTNGGGGGGAGGATGTGGGGGGATGTGTGGGGGGGGATGTGGGGGATGCGTGGAGAGGAGGGCCGGAGGGAGGAGTGGATCGTGAAGGACTCTGCCGAGTGTTCAGAGTTTGCGAGCTCCTCTCCCCCTTGATGCTAAGTGGAAGCGGCGTGCGAGTTGGGAGAGGGGTGAGTGATTGTGTGCGAGTCGGGGTGTGTGTGTCGGGTGTGCGTGTGTGTGTCGGGGTGTGTGTATGTGTTCTTCGTGTGTTGGAATGTGAGTGTGGGTGGGTGTGTGTCTGGGTGTGGGTTGTGTGAGTGTATGTGTATGTGTGTTAGATGTGCGTGTGTGTGTCGGGTGTGTGAGTGTGTGTCGGGTGTGTGTCGGGTGTGTGTGTATTTATGTGAGTGTGTGACTGTGAGTGTGTTGGTGTGTCGGGGTGTGTGAGTGTGTGTCGGGTGTGTGTGTATTTATGTGAGTGTGACTGTCAGTGTGTTGGTGTGTCGGGTGTGTGAGTGTGTGTCGGGGTGTGTGTGTGTCGGGGTGTGTGAGTGTGTGTCGGGTGTGTGTGTGTCGGGGTGTGTGTGTATTTATGTGAGTGTGTGACTGTGAGTGTGTGTGTGTGTGTTAGTGTGTGTATCTGTGTGTGTGTGTATCTGTGTGTATGTGTCGGGGCGTGTGAGTGTGTGTCGGGGTGTGTGAGTGTGTTTCTGTGTGTGTGTTTGTGCGAGTGTGTGTGTGAGTGTGTGTGGGTGTGTGAGTGTGTGTCTGTGTGAGTGTCGGGGTGTGTGAGTGTGTGTCTGTGTGTGTGGGTGTGTGTGTGTGAGTGTGTGTCTGGGTGTGTCGGGGTGGTGAGTGTGTATCTGTGTGAGTGTGTGTCTGTGTGTGTTTCGGGTGTGTGTGTGTGAGTGTGTGTCTGGGTGGTGTAGCAGTTCGCGTGCTGCGCTACGAACCCGGCGACCTGAGTTCGATTTCCGCTCACGGCTAACATCAGTGACGATTGTCCGAACCGGTCCTGAGCCTCCCCTAGGTCGACTCAGCCTCAAAGTCAGTACCTAGCGCGGTGTGTAATCATCGTCACTGGGAGACAAAGGCGGTCGGGTGTGGTGCTGGCCACCCACCCCCTCGTGTGCCGTGCCGGCCTTCATAGGTGCTCGCTAACAGCACTTGTCCCAACAGTCTGTTAGAGGCTACACGGGGATCTTTGTATAGTGTTGGTATGCGTGTCTTGAGTGTGTCATTGGGGTGTATGTGTGTGTGGGTGTGTGTATGTGTGTGTTGGTGTGTGTGTTTGAGTGTTTGTGGGTGTGTGGGTGTATGTATGTATGTGTTGGTGTGCGTGTGTGTTGGTGTGCGTGTGTGTTGGTGTGCGTGTGTGTNTGTGTGTGTGTGGTGTGTGTGTTGGTGTGTGTGTTGGTGTGTGTGTGTCTATTTGTGTGTNGTGTGTATGTGTGTGTGATTGGTGTGTGTGTGTTTGAGTGTGTATTGGGATGTGTATGTGTGTCTTGATTGTGTGATTGGGTGTGTGTGTGTTGGTGTGTGTGTCTTGAGTGTGTGACGGTGTGTGTGTGTGTAGGTTGGGTGTGTGGTGTGGAGGTGTGCTGTAAGCTGTGTATGTCTGGGGGGTGTGTATGTGTGTGTTGGTTGTGTGTGTCTTGGTGGTAACGATTATCTGATCTGGGCCTCCCCTAGGTCGACTCAGCCTCAAATGAGTACCTGGTGCGGTGTGTAAACATCGGCACTAGGGAGACAAAGGCGGCCGGGCGTGGTGTTGGCCACCCACTCCCTCGTGTGCCGTCATAGGTGCTCGCTAACAGCACTTGCCCCAACAGTCTGTTATGGCTACACGGGGATCTCTGTCTTGTTTTATATAATAGGGTGTGCATGTGGGAAATAGTGGAGTCTGTACGGTTGGATGTGGTGTGTGGGGCTGTAGGAGTGTTCATGTTCAAGTGTTGTACAGTATTGTGGTAGCACGGTTTACGTACGGTCAAAGAATCCACCATAGTCACTGGTTCTGCGGATGTGTGTGTGTGTTGCATTGTGTAAGCTTGTGCGCACATCCACCGGGGAGACAAAGGGCTGGGCGTGGTGCTGGCCACCCACCCTCTAGTGTGCTGTGCAGACCTTAATAGGTGCTCGCTAACAGCACTTGCCCCAACAGTGAGCGCTAGGCTATCCGGGGATCTTTGTCTCTGGTACACAAGACAATCTGTGTATACACACACAGCCACGCACACGGCTCTGTGGAGTCTGTATTTTGAGTGTATTTCCTGTGGTCGTGGTATGGTGGCTAGGAGATGTTAACTACCTCGCCTGG
The DNA here is from genome assembly GCA_018977245.1 of Lethenteron camtschaticum. Classification (NCBI taxonomy): domain Eukaryota; kingdom Metazoa; phylum Chordata; class Hyperoartia; order Petromyzontiformes; family Petromyzontidae; genus Lethenteron; species Lethenteron camtschaticum. The sequence continues at coordinate 9,540,561 of MU249596.1, forward strand.
TACACAGGAGGTTGTGGGTTCGATCCCGACCCTGACGCCTGCTGTGTATTTGGAGTTTGCGTTTCTCTCATCATCATCATCATCACGGTGACTAGGAAATGTTAACTACCTCGCCTGGTACACAGGAGTTTGTGGGTTCGATCCCGACCCTGACGCCTGCTGTGAATATTTGGAGTTTGCGTGTCTCTCTCTCATCATCATCACGGTGGCTAGGAGATGTTAACTACCTCGCCTGGTATGCAGGAGGTCGTGGGTTCGACCCGACCCTGACGCCTGCTGTATATTTGGAGTTTGCGTGNCTCTCTCATCATCATCATCACGGTGGCTAGGAGATGTTAACTACCTCGCCTGGTACACAGGAGGTTGTGGTTCGACCACGACGCCTCTTGAATATTTGGAGTTTGCGTCTCTCATCATCATCATCACGGTGGCTAGGAGAAGTTAACTACCTCGCCTGGTACACAGGAGTTTGTGGGTTCGACCCGACCCTGACGCCTGCTGCTGAATATTTGGAGTTTGCGTGTCTCTCTCTCTCATCATCATCACGGTGGCTAGGAGATGTTAACTACCTCGCCTGGTATGCAGGAGGTCGTGGTTCGATCCCGACCCTGACGCCTGCTGTATATTTGGAGTTTGCGTGTCTCTCTCATCATCATCATCACGGTGGCTAGGAGATGTTAACTACCTCGCCTGGTACACAGGAGGTTGTGGGTTCGATCCCGACCCTGATGCCTGCTGCTGAATATTTGGAGTTTGCGGTCTCTATCATCACGGTGGCTAGGAGATGTTAACTACCTCGCCTGGTACACAGGAGTTTGTGGGTTCGATCCCGACCCTGACGCCTGCTGCTGAATATTTGGAGTTTGCGTGTCTCTCTCTCATCATCATCACGGTGGCTAGGAGATGTTAACTACCTCGCCTGGTATGCAGGAGTTTGTGGGTTCGATCCCGACCCTGACGCCTGCTGCTGAATATTTGGAGTTTGCGTGTCTCTATCATCATCATCACGGTGGCTAGGAGATGTTAACTCCTCGCCTGGTATGCAGGAGGTCGTGGGTTCGATCCGACGCCTGCTGCTGTATATTTGGAGTTTGCGTGTCTATCATCATCATCACGGTGGCTAGGAGATGTTAACTACCTCGCCTGGTACACAGGAGTTTGTGGGTTCGATCCCGACCCTGACGCCTGCTGCTGTATTTGGAGTTTGCGTGTCTCTCTATCATCATCATCACGGTGGCTAGGAGATGTTAACTACCTCGCCTGGTATGCAGGGTCGTGGGTTCGATCCCGACCCTGACGCCTGCTGCTGAATATTTGGAGTTTGCGTGTCTCTCTATCATCATCATCACGGTGGCTAGGAGATGTTAACTACCTCGCCTGGTATACGGGTGATCCCGACCCTGACGCCTGCTGCGTATATTTGGAGTTTGCGTGCCNCGTGGTCAGGTGGATTTTTCTTTTTCTCCGACTCCTCCTCTTCTNCCCTCACATTTAGACTCACGCCTTGAGAGCATCTGGCTGCTGTACATTTCCACCGATGATGAGAGAGATAAGCCGCTGAGCAATCATTTGTGGCCTGGTCACTTCTAAAAAAGTCAGACCGCTTGGGCCTTACTGATGACATAAACAAAGTTTATGGTTTAGTTTATGGCTTTAACAGCCGCTCAAAAACGTCCGGCAGTAACAACGACGACACCGCAACACTGTGTGTGGTCTTGAAAGGAAACCGTTTTTACAATATCCGACGTTTCGGGCGATGGCCCTTTTGCCGCTATCGTTGTGGTGATCCAGGCCACCCTTGCGAATGAGACTCCTCTCCTGGTGGGCCGAGTTCTCGCCCTCGCCTCGCGGAGAGGAAGCCACGCGGCCGGTCACTGCCGCACCCCTCACGGGGAGGCCTCCTGGCATGGGAACCGCTCTTGATAAGTGGCTGTCTCACCTGACCTCACCTGTGTGTGTGTGTCACTGTGTGTGTGTGTCACTGTGTGTGTCTCACCTGTGTGTGTGTCTCACCTGTGTGTGTGTCACTGTGTGTGTCACTGTGTGTGTGTCTCACCTGTGTGTGTGTGTCACTGTGTGTGTGTCACTGTGTGTCTCACTGTGTGTGTGTCTCACCTGTGTGTGTGTCTCGCTCTGTGTGTGTGTCACTGTGTGTGTGTCACNGTGTGTGTGTGTCATCTGTGTGTGTGTCACTGTGTGTGTCTCACTGTGTGTGTGTCTGTGTGTGTGTNTGTCTCACCTGTGTGTGTGTTGTCACTCTGTGTGTGTGTGTGTTCACTGTGTGTGTGNGTCTCGTGTCTGTGTGTNTCACNGTGTGTGTTGTGTGTGTGTCATCACTGTGTGTGTGTCTCACTGTGTGTTGTCTCACTGTGTGTGTTGTCTCACTCTGTGTGTGTGCCACCTGTGTGTTGTCTCACCTGTGTGTGTCTGTGTGTGTGTCTCACTGTGTGTGTGTTGTCTCACTGTGTGTGTGTGTCTCACGTGTGTGTGTTGTCTCACTGTGTGTGTGTCACCTGTTTCACTGTGTGTGTGTCTCACCTGTGTCTCTGCTGCGTGTGTCTCCCCACCGTAGACATGTGGGAGTCACGCTCACAGCAGGCGGCCGCAGGCCCGGGCCCTCGCAAGGCCCTCCGCCAGCCGTGGCCCCAAGCCCAAGTTCAACCCCCACGCGGGGGGCCGCCGGAGCCGGGGGGCCCCCGCGCCGCGCAGGGCATGCTGGGAACGGTGGGCGGCTGCCCTCTTATCCGGAGACGGTGAGTGAACACCAGTGGCTGCCAAAGGTCACACAGAACCGCATTGCCGTGCGTGTAGAGGATCGTTCGCCCCTCGGGAGAAACGTACGAACGGGAGATCGAACGGCCGGGAGATCGAACGGCCGGGAGATCCAACGAACGGAGATCGAACGGCTGGGAGATCGAACGGCCGGGAGATCGAACGAACGGGAGATCGAACGAACGGGAAATCGAGCGAACGGGAGATCGAGCGAACGGGAGATCGAACGAACGGGAGATCGAGCGAACGGGAGATCGAACGAATGGGAGATCGAACGAACGGGAGATCGAACGAATGGGAGATCGAACGAACGGGGGATCGTGCGAACGGAGATCGAACGAACGGGAGATCGAGCGAACGGGAGATCGAACGAACGGGAGATTGAGCGAACGGGAGATCGAACGAACGGGAGATCGTGCGAACGGGAGATCGAACGAACGGGAGATCGAACGAACGGGAGATCGAGCGAACGGGAGATCGAGCGAACGGGAGATCGAACGAACGGGAGATCGTACGACGCCGGCCTGACGCCGTCGCCAGAGCGGAGGAAGAGAGTTGGCGCCTGCTGGCTCCTTTCCCCCACGGGGTGGCGTCAGAGGCAGCCTCCTTGTGTCCACCGACACAAATAGCTCATCACACAGGGACTGTTAACTGCAGAGTCTGGTGCAACACAAAAATATATAGTTGTTTGTAATCTGTCCCCGCGCTCTAACCGCGCAGTCCTGCCGAGCTGCTGCTTACAGCTGGACGCTTGCACGCGTTCTGGGTGCGCTCCTGGCCCCCTGCTGCTGGCTGGAGCTCGAGAGCAAAGATGCTCGTGGCTGGGGTCTTCATCGCTTCACCCTCCACTATTGTGTGGTGTGGTGTGTGGTGGGGTGGTGGTGGTGGTGGAGGGTGGGTGGTGGTGGTGGAGGGTGGTGGTGTGTGAGTGGGGTGGTGGTGGTGGAGGGTGGTGGTGGGAGTGGAGGTAGTGGTGGAGGGTGTTGGTGGTGGTGGAGGGTGGTGGTGGTGGAGGGTGGAAGATGGTGGTGGTGGAGGTGTTGGTGGTTGGTGGTGGAGGGTGGTGGTGGAGGGTGGTGGTGGTGGAGGGTGGTGGTGGTGGAGGTGGTGGTGGTGGAGGGTGGTGGAGGGTGGTGGTGATGGGTGGTGGTGGTGGAGGATGGTGGTGGTGGTGGTGGAGGGTGGTGGTGGTGGAGNGTGGTGGTGGTGGAGGGTGGTGGTGGTGGTGGTGGTGGTGGAGGGTGGTGGAGGGTGGTGGAGGGTGGTGGTGATGGTGGTGGTGGTGGAGGATGGTGGTGGTGGTGGTGGAGGGTGGTGGTGGTGGAGGGTGGTGGTGGTGGAGGTGGTGGTGGTGATGGTGTGTGGTGGAGGATGGTGGTGGTGGTGGTGGAGGGTGGTGGTGGTGGAGGTGGTGGTGGTGGAGAGTGGTGGTGGAGGATGGTGGTGGTGGAGGGTGGTGGTGGTGATGGGTGTGGTGGTGGAGGATGGTGGTGGTGGTGGTGGAGGGTGTGGTGGAGGGTGGTGGTGGGGATGGTGGTGGAGGGTGGTGGTGGTGGAGGGTGGTGGTGGTGATGGTGGTGGTGGTGGAGGATGGGGTGGTGGTGGAGGGTGGGGTGGTGGAGGGTGGTGGTGGTGGAGGATGGTGGAGGATGGTGGTGGAGNGTGGTGGTGGTGGAGGATGGTGTGGATGGGTGGTGGAGGTGGTGGGTGGCCCCTATCTATAGGAAGCTGGCACACGCACGTGTGAGTGACACCTTGCTTGCTGCACGCTTTCATCATTCCAATCGCTCCCTTTCCCTCTCCAGGTGGGCCCCGCCCGCCCCATTGTGTGTCCCTCCTGACTTACGCGTCACATGTGACACGCACAAGAACGTCGCGCCAGGAGCCGACTGTGGCTCATCGCGTTTGTTTCCCACCCAAGCTTGGGTTGGCTAAAGGTCTGGAGGTAGAGATGGGGAGGGCAAGAGGCCCGTGGGAGCGGGTCACGCGGTGGGCAGGCTTTAATTGAAGTAATCAAAGGGGAAATGAAAATAAACACAAACGTGATTCTTGGGGCAGCCTGGAGCACTTCCCTTGCTGGGGAGAGCGAAGCGATCCTCACCCCCCCCCCCGGGGCCCCTCCCCCCCCGGGCCCCTCCCCCCCCCCCCCCGGGGCCCCTCCCCCGGGGCCCCCTCCCCTGCGGCCCCTNCCCCCGGGGCCCCCTCCCCCCAACCTGCGCCCGCTTGTCGCTTTATTTCCTGACTAGCGGGAAGTACCCGGCGTTGCCCGGGCGAAAAAGATACACACACACACATCGACTTAGACACACACACAGACATCGACCCACACACACAAACACATCGACTTAGACACATGTATTGACTCACACACACACAGACATCCACTGTAGAGAGACACACATGGAGTTACACACACAAGTCGACGTACACACATACAGCGACTCACACACACACATACGTAGACTCTCACACACACATCGACCTAAGCACACATATGGACTTACACACACATATCGACTAAGACACACACATGGAATTACACACACAGATGGACCCACGCACACACATCGACTCACACACACATATACATAGACTCACACACACATTGGCCGACACACACATATGGACTCAAATAGACACAGACATGGACTTTAGATACACAAACATGGAGTTACACACACAAATCGACTCACCCAGCTGCCTCGCCCTGTAGGGAGTTCTCGAACGATGGGTCCCAAGCGTCGCCACGGTGGCTAGGAGATGTTAACTCCCTCGCCTGGTATACAGGAGGTCGTGGGTTCGATCCCGACCCTGACGCCTGCTGTATATTTGGAGTTTGCGGTGTCTCTCTCTCTCATCATCACCACGGTGGCTATGAGGTGTTAACTACCTCGCCTGGTACGCAGGAGGTCGTGGGTTTGATCCCGACCCTGACGCCTGCTGCTGTATTTGGAGTTTGCGTGTCTCTCTCTCTCTCATCATCACGGTGGCTATGAGATGTTATCTACCTCGCCTGGTACGCAGGAGGTCGTGGGTTCGATCCCGACCCTCACGCCTGCTGCTTATATTTGGAGTTTGCGTGTCTCTCTCCCATCATCATCACGGTGGCTAGGAGATGTTAACTACCTCGCCTGGTATGCAGGAGGTCGTGGGTTCGATCCCGACCCTGATGCCTGTGTGTATTTGGAGTTTGCGTGTCTCTCTCTCTCCCCGTGGTCGTTTGGATTTTTCTCCGGTCCTCCGTTTTTCCCTCCACATTTAGAGTCAACAACACCACACGTGTAGAGTCTTTGGCTGCTGAACTTTTCCACACAATGGCGATAATCCACCTCGTTGAGAAATCATTTGTGGCCAGGTCGATTGTGAAAAGAGCTAAACAGCTCAGTGAGGGCCTTACCTGGTTAAACTAAAAAACAAATTGTGAGATAGTAAATAGTTAGCTGGTAACTGGGTGCTCCATTACTGCCACGGCGTATGAAGAACTACGGCAAGAGCTGCAGGTGGAAGGTTCGTGGTCTCTGTGTGTACGTTGAAGTTCTTTCGCACCGTACGTAGCCAAACGTGCTCATCGGCGGTGCGGGGGAAGGACAAGAAACTAAACATCACAAAAAATAGCTCCAAACAAGTGAGTTTGTCAATCTGGGCTTTAAGTGTGCGCACAGCTCCAGTGGCTTCCTCATATCGGAAGGGAAGAACGTTCCAGACGGCCGCAGAAGCGGCACATCCGAAAGTGCCGCGCGATGCGACAACCGCCGTCTTTGATGGGCAGCAAGAAGCCGCTGCGAGGAGGCCTGGAGTTGTCGCGATGATGGTTCATCCTTTACACTATGAGACATCTCCTTTACCAGTGGCAAAATATAGTAGTAGGTTTTCACCCTTTAAACTGGTACAAAACTGACACCTTTATACAAGGCATCATGTTTGCAATAACCACAACACAAGCAGTCAAAATGCAAACAAAAAGAAAAGAAACAACTCTGATAATGATAACAAAGGACAGTGCATTTTATTATCATTATCAGAGTTGTTTCTTTTTTTTGTTGAGGCTACGTGGTTATTAGAGTGTCTGTGTTGACGTGGTTATTAGTAGCGGCTGTGTGGACGTGGTTCTCCGTGTTGATGGAGGCCACAGACAGAAATAGTCTCCGCCAGGAGCCGCGTGTTTACAGCGAGGGGAAGGGAAGAGGTGGGAGCAGGAGGAGGAAGAGGTGGGGAGAGAAGAGGTGGGGAGAGTGAGCGAGGCCACTGTCCGAGCGAGGTCGTGGTTCTTGTGGGAGACGCAGGTCCCACCGGGCGACAGTCCTGTTGCTGCTGCTGCTGCTGCAGCTGTTGTTGCTGCTGCTGCTGCTGATGCTGCTGCTGCTGCTGCAGTTGCTGCTGCTGCAGCTGTTGCTGATGCTACTGCTGCTGCTGCAGTTGCTGCTGCTGCAGCTGTTGCTGCTGCTTATGCTACTACTGCTGCTGCTGCTGCAGTTGCTGCTGCTGCAGTTGCTGCTGCTGCTGCAACTGCTGCTGCTGCTGCTGCAGTTGCTGCTGCTGCTGCAACTGCTGCTGCTGCAGCTGCTGCTGCTGCAGTTGCTGCTGCTGCAGCTGTTGCTGCTGCTGATGCTACTACTGCTGCTGCTGCTGCAGTTGCTGCTGCTGCAGTTGCTGCTGCTGCTGCAACTGCTGCTGCTGCAGTTGCTGCTGCTGCTGCAGCTGTTGCTGCTGCTGCTGCTGCAGCTGTTGCTGCTGCTGATGCTACTACTGCTGCTGCTGCTGCTGCTGCTGCTGCTGCAGCTGCTGCTACTGCTGATGCTGCTGCTGCTGCAGCTGCTGCTGCTGCAGCTGCTGCTGTGTGTGGGCCGTGGTGCACAAGCACAGACAACAGCGATCTGTGTAGACAATCCGAACAAACAATCGCGTGCACAATTCTCAAAAGCGAGACTTCTATTTCCACAGTGCCCAGACGTCGCACGCAATTTGGGATCGAAAACATTTGGAACCGCCAAGTTTCGTGTCTTGTCCTCTGGCTGACTCTCTCATCAAAATCACTGGAGATTCAGTGCCAATGTGATTTTACAACATGGGTTGCTTATTATTAATCATCTTCTTGGTTCTTTCGGTGAAGTCACGTAGAAGGGAAGTAATAAAATAATAAAATAAAACATAATAAAATAATTCTTCTTCCCACCTCCCCCCTCCAACCCAGCTTAAATATACGCTCCAAGCTTTGTGGTGTTCCATTCTTCACCTGAGGACGGCTGCTTGCGTTGTGGCCGAAACGTCGTGAGAATTGTATTTTATTATGTTTTATTTTTATTATTTTATTACTTCCTTTCTACGTGACTTCACCGAAAGAACCAAGAAGAAGATTCTCCCTTCTTATTCTTCTTCAGCACTTCCGTCCGGCGAGGTCGCCCATTCCGGCCTTCGAATGCCGAGCTCACACAGGGTGGCGGCGGCGGTGCGGGTGGGGTGGTAGTTATGAGTCTTTGAGCTGCAGCGAAGCAATGATTGTGCCGATTGGATGTGCTCACGTCTGATCCGGCTGTTGTTCCACAATTTCACCCACGTTGTTCTAAATATAATAATAATATAATAATAACAACATTAAAAGGTCGTTCACGTCCACGGGCACCCAGACCTCGGCACGAACCCGATCCGCCCGCCGTGCCGCGGAGAACGGACACGGCGGTTGTTGTTCTCTAACGGGGCGTGCACGTGTGTGTGTGCACGTGCGTGTGTGTGTGCACGTGTGTGTGTGTGTGCACGTGCGTGTGTGCACGTGTGTGTGTGTGCACGTGTGCGTGTGTGCACGTGTGTGTGCACGTGCGTGTGTGTGTGCACGTGTGTATGTGCACGTGCGTGTGTGTGCACGTGCGTGTGTGTGCGCGTGTGTGTGTGTGTACACGTGTGTGTGTGTGCGTGGGGAGCGGTAGTGTAGCCACCCACCCCCTGGTGTACCGTTCTGGCCTTCATATGTGCTCGCTAACAGCACATGCCCCTACAGTCTGTGAAGGCTATACGGGGGATCTTTATCTTTGTGTGTACGTGTGTGTGCGTGCACGTGTGTGTGCGTGCACGTGTGTGTGTGTGCACGTGTGTGTGCGTGCACGTGTGTTGGGAGCGGCGGTGTAGCGGTCAGCACTACGTTGCGCTACGAACCCAGCTACACGAGTTCGATTCCCGCTCACGGCCAACACCAGTGACAATTATCTGAACCGGTCCTGGCCTCCCATAGATCAACTCAGTCTTAAATGAGTACCTGGTGCGGTGTGTAGTAAACATGGCCGCTGGGGAGACAAAGGCGGTCGGGCGTGGTGCTTGGCCACCCACCCCCTCGTGTGCCGTGCCGGCCTTCATAGGTGCTGCTCGCTAACAGCACTTGCTGTTGGTGCCAACAGCTCGCGGTTGCGAACCCCTCTCGGTCATGAACTGCTCCCGGATCTTGAACCACTCTAGAGTCGTGAACCGCCCCGGGGTCGTGAACCGCCCCGGGGTCGTGAACCACTCCAGAGTCGTGAACCGCCCCGGGTCGTGAACCGCCCCGGGGTCGTGAACCGCCCCGGGTCGTGAACCACTCCAGAGTCGTGAACCGCCCCGGGTCGTGAACCGCCCCGGGGTCGTGAACCGCCACCAGTCATGAACCGCTGCCGATCGTGAACCACTGCATCGTTGAGGTCGTCTTGGTTGATGCTGGGAAGGTGGATGTCGGTGGCAAGACGTAACGTGTGCACCTCGCTAGCAGCCCGCGCGATCTCTCTGCGGATATTTGGTGGGGATTGGTGTCAGCTTTAGTGTCCTGGTTATGATGCGCCGGAGAGATGTTAACTACCTTGCCTCGTACACAGGAGGTCGTGGGTTCGATGCCCAACCCTCACGCCTGCTGTTTATTTGGAGTTTGCGGTGTCTCTCTCTCCCCGTGGTACCGTGGATTTTTCTCCGGGTCCTCCGGTTTTTCTCCTCCACATTTAGAATCAACAACATCACCAGTATTTGGCTGTAATCGAAGAAAATCCATTTGTGGCCATGTCGCTTAACAAAAAGAGCTATATAGCTCAGTGGGCCTTACCTGGTAGAATACAACATAATTGATCGTTTTTAGTTTAGTTAATGCCTGGGCTTCCTCTGTGGAGAAGGTGTCTATGTAGGCCTTGCCAGTCTCTGTGGGTCTCTCTTTGAGTATATAGCTTGTATGGAAGTATATTGACTTTTTGTTGTGAGTCTATGAACCAATAAGCAAGCCTATGAGTCTCTGTGTGAGTCTGTGGGTCTCTGTGGGAGTCTCGGTTTTGTGGGAGTCTTTGGGTTGATGTGTGAGTCTACGGGTCTCTATGTGAGTCTATGAGTCTCTTTGTGAGTCTGTGGGTCTCTATATGAGTCTGTGGGTCTCTGTGAGAGTCTGTGGGTCTCTGTGGGAGTCTAGGTTTTTCTGGGAGTCTTTGGGTTGATGTGTGAGTCTATGGGTCTCTATGTGAGTCTATGGGTCTCTATGTGAGTCTATGGGTCTCTATATGAGTCTGTGGGTCTCTGTGGGAGTCTAGGTTTTTCTGGGAGTCTTTGGGTTGATGTTGATGTGTGAGTCTATGGGTCTCTATGTGAGTCTGTGGGTCTCTGTGAGAGTCGAGGTTTTTGTATTAGTCGATGCATCCCTGTGGGAGTCTTTGGGTTAATGTGTGAGTCTATGGTCTCTATGTGAGTCTATGGGTCTATATGTGGGTCAATATGGGTTTATGAGTTTAGCGATCTTTGGGTCTCTGCGTGAGTCTACAGGTCCCATGCGAGTCGATGTGGTTAACGTGAGTCTACAGCTTCTCTGTGTTAGTTTGTGGGTCTCTGTGGTGCAGTAGAGTGACGTGGTTGGCATGGGCCCTGGTGCATAGACTGAAATGAAGGGCTATTTGGANCCCCCCCCCTTATCCGGCCGTTATGCCCTGGCGCAGTCGCACCGCCCTGCGCACTCCCACTGCCCCATCGCTGCGAGCGCCAGCGTTGTGCAGACAGATAGAGCCTCTGTGCGAGGGCGCAGGCACAAGCCGTGGGTCAGGGGAAATTGCTGCTGCGTGTGGAGGAATTTGCGGTTGTGGTCGTGTCGGTGGTGGAAACGGGGGTGGGTGGCTGCCCCTCCTCCCCTGCCCACCACTGTGGCCCACGCAAAGGGGAAGTGCGTGCTTGGGCTAACACCAGAGATGGTGGGGGATAAAGTCGCGGCTACATGCGGAATGAAATCATGGGTCGTGCCGAATGAAGTCGCGGACCGTGCAGAATGAATTCGAGGGCCTTGTGGAATGAATTCGAGGGCCGTATCTGCCCCGAGAGTTGTTGTTCCTCTGCCCCTACTTGACACCCTCTCGCCCGCTCCTTCCCCCGCTCACCCCAACCACCAGGTGACCTCCCCCACCGCCGCCACCGCCGCCGTGCGAGGAGCAGGAGGAGGTCTCGGGGGCCCCGTGTCTCCCCCGGGGGGCTTCCCCCTGCCCCCTCCGGTCGTGTCGCCAATCGCGGTGAGGACGAGGGGAGACACACGGGGGGGGGAGGGTGGAAACACGGGGAGGCACGGAGCGGGAGATAAAGGGAGATAAAGGGAGATACAGGGAGATAAAGGGGATTTAAAGGGGAGACACGGGAGACACGGGAGATACAGGGAGATACAGGGAGATAAAGGAGAGACACGGGGAGATACAGGGAGATAAAGGAGAGACACGAGGAGACACAGGGAGATAAAGGAGAGACACGGGGAGACACAGGGAGATACAGAGAGATAAAGGAGAGACACGGGTAGATACAGGGGAGACACGGGGAGATAAAGGAGAGACACGTGGAGACAGGCACAGCACGCACGTGTTTAGGACTCTGTCCACGTGTTCGATTCCGGCTCAGGGTGACGAACATCTGAACTGGTCCTGGGCCTCCCCTATGTCGTCCGAGCCTTGTGCCTGGTGAGGTGTGCAATCAAAATCAGCATTGGGGAGACAAAGGCTGCCGTGGGCAGCTGGCCACCCACCCTCTCGTGTACCGTTGTGGGCCTTGGTAGGTGCTCACTACCAGCACTTGCCTCAACAGTCTGTGACAGGCTACACGGGGGGAATCTTTGTCTTTGTCTTGTAGAAGCAGCCTCTGGGGAAGCAGTCGAGCATCGAGGTGGAGATCGATCAGCTGAACAGCCTCATCGCCGAGATGGAGAGCCTGGCTCCACTGGAGCCACGCGGGTGGCAGGTACGCACGTGTACACACACACACACACGTGTACACACACACAAGCACGCGCACACACAACAACAACAACAACCGCCATTCTCCACTAAGTGGCGGTGACGTCACCACGACGCTTGTGCCAGGCCAAGTGCACCTTGAGGCCACATGAAGTGTCGAACGCCCGCTGGCAGGAGGTCACGGGGCAGACCCAGCAGGTGCCACGGGTCGACTGACCGAGATGACTGGCTGATGCACCACCTGTGCCCCCTACTGTACCAACTTGCTGTGCTTTAGCCACCCGGCGCTCCGCTCGTTGTTGTGAGCGTCACTCTTCCGCCCTCCGTTGTTGTTGGAGGGCGACTGCCTCCAACTGCCCAGTAGCGTCCTTCACGAGCCTCCTCCACTGAGGCCGATCTTGACTACGCTGGTACCAGTCATCGGCAAGTCCACTCAGCTCCACGTCCTCCTGTACCACATCACTCCATCTCTTCTCTAGCCCGTGCCGCGCCCGTTTAGCCCCCTCGATCCGGCCGAACAAAAGCTGTTTAGGCATGCGGTGGCTGGGCATGCGGGCTACATGACCCAGCCAATGCAGCCTTGCCTGCCGGAGGAGCTCACCGATGAGAATTTGTGAGCTCCTCACACAATCCAGCCTGGTTAAACCCAGGATTCGTAGGCAGGCCAGCCTAAATGTTTCTAACCGGCGAAGATACTCCATTAGGGGGTCCACGTTTCGCAAGCGTAGAGAAGGGAGGGAATGACTGTGGCCGAGAAGACCTGAAGCCTCGTGCGGAGCGACAGACCAGATAGCTTCCACACAGCGTTATGCAACTGATGAAAATATATTGCCGCTCGACTGATTAGGAGTGAGACCTCTGCTGTTAAACTGGAGCCGGTTATAAGTATACTGCCCAGGTATGGGAAACTCTCCACTCTCTCCACTACTGCCCCATCACCGATTGGGAGTTGTGGGGGTGGAGTGTCCGATGGTACAAAATACCCAGGCAGGTGCTTCGTTTTGGTGGGGCTGATGGTAAGGCCACCTCTTAGTGGCACGCTCCAGTCTCAGCAGCAGCATCTCCAACTCCTCTTCTGAATGAGCAGCGATTACCAAATCATCAGCATACATAACGTGGTTGACCAATAGGGAGCCATCTCTTGATCGCACCCGGGTGTCGATCAGCCTCCCATTATATCTGTACCAAATGGAAATCCCCCGGTACAGCTATTGAAGGCTTCACGAACTACGTGGTCAAATAGATGTTGAATAATGTGGGAGCCAGCGGACATCCCTGTCGCACCCCAAGGTGTACAGGGAATGGCTCTGACTCCCGGCCACGTAGTTATACCCGGGCCCTCTCACCATCATGAAGGTCCTTAATGATCGTGAGCAGAGGGTCAGGGACTCCGAAAGCATGAAGAACAGCCCAAAGCCCAGGCCTACTGATGGTATCATAGGCCTTGACCAGGTCAATAAATCAGAGATGTAGTCTTGTTGGAATTCCCTACACCTCTGCTGTAGCAGACGGACAGAAAATATGGAATCTGTGCAGGACCGCCCTTTCCTGAAACCATTGGGGCTCCACAAGCCCTCCTCAGCGTGCCTAGCAAGGCAATGTTGAATAATCCTTGCCAGGACCTTTCCCGGCACACTGAGGAGTGAGATGCCCCTGTATTTATTACAGTCTGTGCGGTCCCCCTTCTTAAAGAGGGGGACCACCAGGGCATCCTTCCAATCCTGCGGAACCCGTCCAGTGGTCCAGACTGTTGTTATCATGTCATATAGGGCAGTTTGTGCACAAACGCCACCCTCCCTCATCATTTCTCTTGGGAGATCATTTCTGCCCTGGTCTCAGACTCCGGATCGCCTTCAGAACTTCCTCAACAGATGACACCTCAGCCAGCCACTCACAGTGGGTGACCTCTACCAATATTTGAGGCACCGCAGCCTCACAGGGTTATCCCCACTTTGTGCCATGATGTTTTTCTGGCTGAGAGATTTCCCCTCCCCAGGACCTCAGAAATGCTCAGCAAATCTGCAAACCTGTTCCTGGGGTCGGAGATTTGATTACCGTTTTTTCCCCTAATGATGGTAATAGGTGTGGCGCTGCAGGTTACTTTTTTGATGGAGTTAAATAGTGATTTGTGATCGCGGGCCACTGAGGCAGACTCTATCTCCTCAGCAACCCGCGACCACCACCCATCCTTGCAGCGCCTTACGGCTCTCCGAAGCTCCGTGCGAAGGCTGCGGTAAGCCTCCTCATTCTCCGAAGTGGGATGCCAAAGCTGAAGCGAGTGAAATTCTCGCTTTTTCTCAGCTAACTAGACCACCACTTTTGGTTGGAAGGGTCCTGGGGAACCCACCACCGTGGAAGAATGGCAGCTCTTACAGATGCATGAGTCACAGTCCTCCACGTAGCCGGTGTCCAATGGGCTCGCATCCGCTGGTCCGTCACTATGTAGTCCAGCAGATGTTCTTGCTTGGACCCGGCATGCAACCATTATGTTGTGTGGATGCGCCGATGCCGGAAGAGTGTGTTGGTAATTACAAGCCCATGGGCTGCACAAAAACTAGCAGCCTCCTACCGTTGTTATTGAGCTGATCTGGCCCATGCCTTCCAATCACTCCAGACCAGGTGCCAGCATCATGACCAACTCGGGCATTGAAGTCACCCAACAAGATGACTCTGTCCCGAGTGGCCACTTTAGCCAGCACCTGTGACAGGAGGTCATAGAAGGCATTTGACTCATCGGCTTTGCCTGCATCCCTCCACGGATGTTCATCTTCGGTGGGGGCATAAGTTACCACGACCACCACTCCTCGCCTCCGGTTGATGGGAGGCGAGCCCAAAGTATCCTGGGGGCTTACAGCTTGCCACACCTCACCGCCATGCTCCCACGCCCCCTTCATTTTTTTGTTCAGAAGAAGAGCCACACCCTGTTGTTTGGCAGTCTCCTGCCCCGAGTGGAGAACTGTCCACCCCTCATGGTGGCAGGAGCCAGAACCGGTCCACCGGACCTCCTGAATGCCACAGAGATCCAGGCGGTACCAGTCCAGCTCCCGACAAATGAGTGGCAGCCTTCCTCCGCAGTGAGCATTCGAACATTCCACGTGGCCATCCGCAATGGTTTTTTGTTGTTTCTGGAGGAGCCCCGAGGGTGAAGATTCAATCTCCTGGCTCCGCTAATTGGGGTTTGGCCAGGAGACGTCATAGATGCCTGTTCCCCCAGGGCCTCCGGCACAAGCTTATTAGTTACATATTTATGTTTAAGTCGTGGTTTCGTGGTAATGAATTGAAGGTGGAAGGGTTACCAACCCCTCGCACCCGTCCAAAGCCCCGTTTAGCCACTGTGGTGGTCACAGACGCCATTAGGGAGAGGCCAATGGGCATTGGCCCTCCCCCATAGCACTGTCCACGACAGTGTTGCCCGTCCGGCACCGCGAGGAGGTTGGGGGTTGTTTTGCCGGACTACACACACACACACGTGCACACACACGTGTACACACACACACGTGGGTACAAAGATCCCCCTGTTGAAGAGGCTGTTGGGGAAAGTGCTGCAAGCGCGGAGCACCTTTGAGGGCGCCTCCCCATGAGTGACCATCTCCCCGCGCTCTCGCAAACGTGGCGCCAATTGCCGCCGGGCGCCCGGCTACCAATGTTAACAATGATTCTTCTTTTCCTTCTGCGTGTCTGTTACAGGCGGCCAAGGTGACGTCCCACGCTGTGTTTGCTGGGGACGGCCAGGGCCCCGTGGCTCCCTCCAAACCCTCCCAGGGCCCCGTGGCTCCCTCCAAACCCTCCCAGGGCCCCGTGACTCCCTCCAAACCCTCCCAGGGCCCCGTGGCTCCCTCCAAACCATCCCAGGGCCCCGTGGCTCCTTCCAAACCCTCTCAGGGCTCCGTGGCTCCCTCCAAACCATCCCAGGCTCCCCTGGCTCCCTCCAAACCCTCCCAGGGCCCGTGACTCCCTCCAAACCCTCCCAGGGCCCCACTCAGATCAAGTCGAGTGAGGCCTCCCCTGGGCCCAACCAGGCCGCTGTGCCCCGCCCTGGAGGGGCGGCTGGCAGCGGGGCCCGCTTCAGTGGCACCGCCGTCATGGGAGTGGTGGGAGCTGCCGGTGGTGGTGGTGCGGTAGTGCATGGTGGTGGTGGTAGTGGTGCGGTAGTGCGTGGTGGTGGTGGTAGTGGAGCGGTAGTGCATGGTGGTAGTGGTGGTGGTGGTGCAGTAGTGCATGGTGGTAGTGGTGGTAGTGGTGCAGTAGTGCATGGTGGTAGTGGTGCGGTAGTGCACGGTGGTAGTGGTGGTGGTGCGGTAGTCCATGGTGGTGGTGGTGGTAGTGCGGTAGTGCATGGTGGAGGTGGTGCGGTAGTGCATGGTGGAGGAGGAGGTGGTGGTGCGGTAGTGCATGGTGGAGGTGCGGTAGTGCATGGTGGTGGTGGTGGTGGAGGTGCGGTAGTGCATGCTGGTGGAGGTGGTGCGGTAGTGCATGCTGGAGGGGGAGGTGGTGGCACGGCGAGGCCCGCCGGCAGTGCGGGCGTCCACTCCGGCTTTTCGGCGGAGGCCACGCCGAGCCGCCCGGCGTTCAACGTCCAATTCCACACCCAGCCCAAGGAGCACGCCCAGGCAGGGCCCCACAGCGGAGGAGGTCCCCACGGTGGAGGAAGTGCCCACGGTGGAGGAGGGGCCCAAGGTGGAGGGGTCCTTGGAGGAGGAGGAGGGGCCCACGGTGGAGGAGGTCCCCACGGTGGAGGAGGTCCCCACGGTGGAGGAGGGGCCCACGGTGGAGGAGTGGCCCACGGTGGAGGAGGGGCCCACGGTGGAGGATCGGCAGTGCCTCCTGATGCGGTGGTCCCAGTTGTGCAGCATGGAAAGGTGAGTCCAGTGGTAGTGGCGGATGGGGTGGCACCGTGTGTGTGTGTGCNTGTGTGTGTGTGTGCATGTGCGCAACAACGAGCGGAGTGCCGGGTGGCTAAAACACAGCAAGTTGGCACAGTAGGGGGCACAGGTGGTGCATCAGCCAGTCATCTCGGTCATCTCGGTCAGTCGACCCGTGGCACGTGCTGGTCTGCCCCGTGGCCTCCTGCCAGCGGGCGTTCGACACTTCACGTGGCCTCAAGGTGCACTTGGCCTGGCACAAGCGTCGTGGTGACGTCACCGCCACTTAGTGGCGAATGGCGGTTGTTGTTGTGTGTGTGTGTGCGTGTGTGTGTGTGTGCGTGCGTGTGTGTGCGTGTGTGCGTGTGTGTGCGTGCGTGTGTTGCTTTGTGTGTGTGTGTGTGCGTGTGTCAGTTTGTGTGTGGGGAGCGGCAGTGTAGTGGTTAGCGCGCTGCGCTACGAACCGGCGACCCGGGAACGATTCCCGCTCACGGCCACCATCGGTAACGATTATCTGAATTGGTCCTGGGCCTCCCCTAGGTCGACTCAGCCTCAGATGAGTACCTGGTGCAGGGTGTAAACTACGTCACTGGGGAGACAAAGGCGGCCGGGCGTGGTGCTGGCCACCCACCCCTCGTGTGCCGTTCATAGGTGCTCGCTAACAGCACTTGCTCCAACAGTCTGTTCAGGCTATACGGGGGATCTTGGTCTTTGTTGAATGTTAGGGAGCCCCAATGTGGTTTCAAGCCAGGGTGATATTGCACGGATGCCAAATTCTCTGTCCATCTGCTACAGCAGAGGTGCAGGGAATTTCAACAGGACCTACATCTCTGCTTTCTTGACCTGGTCAAGGTCTATGATAACATCAAAAGGCCAGGGCTCTGGGTTGTTGTTCGTGTCTTTGGAGTCACTGACCCTCTGCTCACAATCATTAAGGACCTTCATGATGGTGGGCAGGCCCGGGTAAAGTTACGTGGCCGGGGGTCAAAGCCATTCCCTGTTCACCTTGGAGCCCAACAGCGATGTCCTCTGACTCCTACAATATTAAACACATTTTGACCACGTAGTTTGGGTAGTTTCATGACATTACTAGCTGGTACAATGGGAAGCTGATCGATGCCCAGGTGCATGCAAGGGATGGCTCCCTATTGGTCAAGCATGTTGTGTACGCTGATGATTCAGTAATTGGTTCTCACTCTGAGAACAAGGTGTAGGTTCTGCTGCTGAACCTGGAGTGTGCCACTAAGAGGTGGGGCCTTACCATCTAATCCCACCACAAAACTAAGCTCCTGCGTGGGTATTTTGTGCCATCAAAGACTCCACTCCCTTAACTCCCCACCAGCAGCATTATATTTTCATCGGCCGCGTAACTCTTTGTGGAAGCTATCTCGACTGTCGCTCAACACGAAGCTTCGGGTCTTCTCGGCCACAGTCATGCCCTCCCTTCTCTGTGCTCACGAAACATGGACCCCTCTGGAAGAACATCTTCGCCGGTTTAAAACATTCAGGCTTGCCTGCCTACGATCCATCCTGGGTTTAAGCAGGTTGGATTGTGTGAGGACCTTGAAAGATCTGGACACGTTCCATCAGTGAGCTCCTCCGGTAGACGAGGCTACATTGGCTGGGTCACGTAGCCCGCATGCACAGCCACCGCATGCCCAAGCAGCTTCTGTTTGGCCGGATAGAGGGGGCTAAACGGGCGTGGAACGGGCTGGAAAAGAGATGGAGTGATGTGGTACAAGAGGATGTGGAGCTGAGTGGACTTGCCGATGACTGGTTCTATCGGTGTCAAGATCGGCTTCTGTGGAGGAGGCTCGTGAAGGACGCTGCTGGTCAGTTGGAGGCAGTCGCCCTCCAACAAGAGCAGAGGGCAGAGGAGCGACGCTCACAACAACGAGCGGATCGCTGGGCTGATAAAATACAGCAAACGGGGACAATATGGTCCACAGCTGGTGCATCTTCCAGCCATCTCAGTCGATCAGCCCATGGCACCTGGGGCTGTCCTGTGACCTCCTGCCAGCGAGCCTTTCACACTCCACATGGCCTCAACGTGTACCTAGCCTGGCACAAAGCGCCGTAGTGGCGTCACCGCCAGTTAGTGGTGAACGGCAGCTGCTTTTGTTGTTGTTGGTGTTGTTGTTGTTGGTGTTGTTGTTGGTGTTGTTGTTGTTGGTGTTGTTGTTGGTGTTGTTGTTGTTGGTGTTGTTGGTGTTGTTGTTGTTGGTGTTGTTGGTGTTGTTGTTGGTGTTGTTGGTGTTGTTGGTGCTGNTGTTGGTGTTGTTGTTGGTGTTGTTTGTGTTGTTGTGTTGGTGGTGTTGTTGGTGTTGTTGTTGTTGTTGTNGGTGTTGTNGGTGTTGTTGTGTTGTTGTTGGTGTTGTTGGTGTTGTTGTTTGTTGTTGTGGTGTTGTTGGTGTTGTTGTTGGTGTTGTTGTTGTTGTGTTGTTGGTGTTGTTGTGTTGTTGTTGGTGTTGTTTGTTGTTGTGTTGTTGTTGGTGTTGTTGGTGGTGTTGTTGGTGTTGTTGGTGTTGTTGTTTGTGTTGTTGGTGTTGTTCGTGTGCGTGTACACAAATACGCACCGCGGGGAGCGGCGGCGGAACGCTTGGCACCCGCGCTATGAACCCGGCAACCCGAGTTCAGTTGGCGATCTGAGCCAGTCTCGGGCCTCCCCTAGGTCGACTCGACCTCAAATGAGTACCTGTGTGTAAACATCGCCACTGGGGAGACAAAGGCGGACGGGCGCGTGGTGCTGGCCACCCACCCCTCGTGCGCCGTGCCGGCCTTCACAGGTGCTGCAACTCGCTAACAGCACTTGCCCCGACAGTCCGTTGAGGCTACACGGGGCGCCTTTGTCTCGCGTGGTCTCCGGGGGCCACCGGGTTCAGTCGCCCCGGGGCCGCAGCGACGACGCCGCCGCCGTCTCCGTGACGCCCTGACGCGTGCGTTGCCATGGCGACGCTCCCTTGTTACCAGGGACCACGGGGAGGGGATGATGGGAGGGAGGTCGGCAAGGGGCGGGGTGGGGGGGCGAGACGCCACCCATCCACGCACTTCTCCTGCCACGCACGCAGCCTCGTGGTAGACCCACTGCTGGATGGATGCCCCCGTCCCTCGCGCCGTGGGGGTGATCTCGGCCATACTTCCCCGCGCTGGTCAGTGCGGGTTGCCGCGCGCGGAGAGGCCGCTGACAGCGCTGCGCTGAGGTCGCGAACCCACGTGACCGCTCACGGCCATTGACGCCGGTGACGATTGTTTGAACCGGTCCTGGGCCTCCCTAGGTTGTCTCAAATGAGTACCCGGTGCGGTGTGTAGTAAACATCGCCACGAGGGAGACAAAGGCGGTCGGGCGTGGTGGTGGCCACCACCCGCTCGCGTGCCGTGCCGGCTTTAATAGGTGCTCGCTAACAGCACTTGCCCAACAGTCTGTTAAGACTATTCGGGGGATCTTAGTCTTTGGTAGCGGTGGTTGTGATGGTGGTGGTGGTGCTTGTGGTAGTGGTGGTTGTGGTGGTAGTGGTGGTTGTGGTGCTGGTGGTGCTGGTGGTGGTTATGGTAGTGGTGGTGCTTGTGGTAGTGGTGCTGGTGGTGCTGGTGGTAGTGGTTGCGGTGGTGGTGCCCATACTCTGCACGTGACTGCCATCGTAGTCACCCACCGCCTGTGGAGGCAGCAGGGGGGGAGGTGGGGTTGGTGTATCACACACAGATGATGTGGAACTCCCTTCCCGCGGCTCGCTAGGAGCAGGCAGTGCAGCAAGTGGGACATCGCCACCTGTTCATTCCATCTCTACAGGGAGGTGGGGATAGAGCGTTGCCCCCTCGCGCGAGGCGTGGGTTGTCTCCGGGTGCTCCGATCTCCTCCTGCCCCCACGTGCATAATAAACACGACGACTCGTCATTCATCGGCTGTAAACATCTTTAAGTCAATAAACGCACGGTGTGGCGCAGCAGCAGCAGTAGCAGCTGGAGCAGCTCCTGGCTGAACAAGAGTCATTGCGACTCGTGTCGCGTTCTCTGGATAAACTCCGTGACACCGCCGTTGTTAGATAAGTGCAGAGCATGTTCGGATATGTCTATCAAGCCAGCACAAGTATTGCTCGCAGCTGCAATGGGCCATGTTAATAGCGTCGCCAAATGAGTATGTGGGTCTCTATGAGAGTCTGTGGGTCTCTGTGAGTCTATTGATCTGTGTGGGTTTGTGGGTCTCGGTTTGAGGCTACGGGTCTCTGTGTGAGTCTATGGGTCTCTGTGTGAGTCTATGGGTCTGTGTGTGAGTCTATGGGTCTCTGTCTGAGTCTATGGGTCTGTGTGTGAGTCTATGGGTCTGTGTGTGAGTCTATGGGTCTCTGTGTGAGTCTATGGTCTCTGTGTGAGTCTATGGCTCTGTGTGTGAGTCTATGGGTCTGTGTGTGAGTCTATGGGTCTCTGTGTGAGTCTATGGGTCTCTGTGTGAGTCTATGGGTCTCTGTGTGAGTCTATGAGTCTGTGTGTGAGTCTATGAGTCTGTGTGTGAGTCTATGGGTCTCAGTGTGAGTCTATGGGTCTGTGTGTGAGTCTATGAGACCCCTAGGTGATTGCTCACTGTGTTTGGAGCTAAAACCCGGATTGGAACCCGGGCTGTCTCAGCCTCGGCGTCATTTTGAACTCACCTTAGCTCCGAACGTAACATATCCACGGCGGAGTGGTGGCGCAGCGGTTAGCGCATTGCGCTATGCCAACCTGAGTTAGATTCCCGGCCACGTCCAACGTCTTATCAACACTAAACTAAAGTGCGTGTATTTACTCTACTAGTGAGGCCCACTGATCTCTTCTTCAGCAGCGATCTGGCCACAAATGATAGCTCAACAAGTGGCTCATCACGCGTGGAAATTCTGGCAGCCAAAGACTCTGAACATGTGACGTTGATTGTAAATGTGGATCGATAACCGGATACCCGGAACAAATCCACGCGACCACGGGGAGAGAGAGACGCAAACTCCAAATATGCACAGNAGCAGGCGTCAGGGTCGGATCGAACCCACGACCTCCTGTACCAGGCGAGGTAGTTAAATCTCCTAGCCACCGTGATGATGANAGAGAGAGAGACACGCAAACTCCAAAAATACAGCAGCAGGCGTCAGGGTCGGGATCGAACCCACGACCTCCTGACACAGGCGAGGTAGTAAACATCTCCTAGCCACCGTGATGANGAGAGAGAGACACGCAAACTCCAAAATACAGCAGCAGGCGTCAGGGTCGGGATCGAACCCACGACCTCCTGCACACCAGGCGAGGTAGTTAACATCTCCTAGCCACCGTGATGATGATGAGAGAGAGACACACAAACTCCAAATACAGCAGCAGCGTCAGGGTCGGGATCGAACCCACGACCTCCTGTACACCAGGCGAGGTAGTTAACATCTCCTAGCCACCGTGATGATGAGAGAGAGAGACACGCAAACTCAAAATACAGCAGGCGTCAGGGTCGGGATCGAACCCACGACCTCCTGCACACCAGGCGAGGTAGTTAACATCTCCTAGCCACCGTGATGATGATGAGAGAGAGACACACAAACTCCAAAATACAGCAGCAGGCGTCAGGGTCGGGATCGAACCCACGACCTCCTGTACACCAGGCGAGGTAGTTAACATCTCCTAGCCACCGTGATGATGATGAGAGAGAGACACGCAAACTCCAAAATACAGCAGCAGCAGGCGTCAGGGTCGGGATCGAACCCACGACCTCCTGTACACCAGGCGAGGTAGTTAACATGTCATAGCCACCTTGGCACTACGTCACCACCAACCCCCCCCCCCCCCCCCCCCACGGGTGGTGCTCCCCTCGCCAACCCTGCACGGACCGGAGCGGTGAAGTACGGTCAAACAACCCCCCCCCCCCGGGAGGGGAAGCGTTCATCCAGCAGTGGATCGGGAAAGGAGAACATCTCCATTGACATCCTCCTCTCACCCCCCTCACCCCCCCCCTCCCCAGGCGCGTGAGGGTGAGGGTGAGGCTGCCGCCGCGGACGAACCCTGGGTGAGTGCGGGCGGTGGGGCGGTGAGCGGGGTCTGTTGTGTGCGGTGTGGTTGTGTGTGGCAGTGTGTGGTGTGCTGCGCGGTGTGCAGGCCCATGTGCAGTGCGAGTACGGTATCAATCTCTGTGGTGGCACTGGTGGCGCGGTGAGGCTTGCGGTGCGGTGCGTGTAGGGGTGTGCGTGTCGGCGTGTGGTATTGATATGTGCGCTGTGCGCTGGTCCGTGTAGGGGTGTGCGTGTAGGGGTGTGGTATTGATATCTGCGCTGGTGTGTGTAGGGGTGTGCGTGTGGGGGTGTGGTATTGACATGTGCGCTGGTGTGTGTAGGGGTGTGCGTGTCGTGCGGGCTGCCCGTGAGTGGCGAGGGCTGCGTGGCGGAGCAGCGCCTGCACCACGTCACTGCTTCACGTGCGCCGCCTGCGCCGGCGCCTGCAGGGGCTGCCTTCTACAGCACGCCCGGCGTGGGGCACCTGTGCGAGGCCTGCTACCTGGTCAGCCCCGGCGGCCGGGGTCACAGCCGGGGTCACAGCCGGGGTCACAGCCGGGTCGCAGTCGGGGTCGCAGTTGGGGTCGCAGTCGGGGTCACAGTCGGGATCAGTCGGGTCACAGCCGGGGTCACAGCCGGGGTCGCAGTCGGGGTCGCAGTCGGGGTCGCAGTCGGGGTCGCAGTCGGGGTCGCAGTCGGGGTCACAGTCGGGATCAGTCGGGGTCACAGCCGGGTCACAGTCGGGGTCACAGTCGGGTCGCAGTCGGGGTCACAGTTGGGGTCACAGTCGTGGTCACAGTCGGGTCGCAGTTGGGGTCACAGTCGTGGTCACAGTCGGGGTCAGTCGGGGTCACAGCCGGGGTCACAGTCGGGGTCGCAGTCGGGTCGCAGTCGGGGTCACAGTCGGGGTCGCAGTTGGGTCACAGTCGGGGTCACAGCCAGGGTCACAGTCATGGTCACAGTCGGGTCGCAGTCGGTGTCACAGCCGTGGTCACAGTCGGGGTCGCAGTAGGGGTCACAGTCGGGGTCACAGCCGGGATCACAGTCATGGTTACAGTCATGGTCACAGTCGGGGTTACAGCCGGGGTCACAGTCATGGTCACAGCCGGGGTCACAGTCATGGTCACAGTCGGGGTCACAGCCGGGTCACAGTCGGGGTCACAGTCGGGTCACAGTCGGGGTCGCAGTCGGGGTCACAGTCGGGGTCACAGTCATGGTCACAGTCGGGTCACAGTCGGGGTCGCAGTCGGGGTCGCAGCCGGGGTCACACACAGGGTCACAGTCGGGTCACAGCCGGGGTCACAGTCGGGGTCACAGTCGGGTCACAGTCATGGTCACAGTCGGGTCACAGTCGGGTCGCAGTCGGGGTCACAGTCGGGTCAGAGTCGGGTCACACCGGGGCTGGTGCAGCCTCATGTGCAGTCGGGGTCATGGGGTCACTCCCCGGGTCTCGGGGTCACGCGGTGAGCCTCACACATGCTGATGCTGCTCTCTCCGCTGTGTTGACACACGCACTCCCCTGCGCTCCCTGTCCCTGTGTGCTCCCCGTGTCCTGATGTCTCCCCGTGTCCCCTGCGCGTGTCCCCGTGCGCTCCCCGTGTCCCTGTGCGCTCCCCGTGTCCCGCGCGCTCCCCGTGTCCCGCGCGACAGGAGACGCTGGAGCACTGCAGCGTGTGCGGCGAGGCCATCGTGAACCGCATCCTGCACGCCACGGGGCGCGCCTTCCACCGGCGTGCTTCGCGTGCTCCGAGTGCGGCACGAGCCTGGACGGCGTTCCTTCACCGTGTGCTCCGCCAACCGCGTGCACTGCCTCGAGGATTTCCACAGGCAAACCGCACAGTCGCCGCTGCGGCCGCCACCGTCGCACAACCGTGATCACCACGATCACCGTGATCACCGCAATCGCGCAACCACGATGACCGCAATCACACAACCACCATCACAGGACCACCACGGTCACCGCAACCACGGACAACCACGATCACCGGGAACACCACCACCAGATCACCACCACCACACACAACCACGATCACGGGAACACCACACCACGATCACCATCACCACCACCACGATCACCACCACCACGATCACCACCACCACCACCACCACGATCACCACACACGATCACCACCACGATCACCAGGTCCACCACCACACCACGATCACCACCACTACAATCACCACCACCACCACGATCACCAGGTCCACCACCACCACCACGACCACGGTCACACACAACCACGATCACCAGGTCCACACACCACCANCACGACCACGGTCACCACAACCACACACAGCCACGATCGCCGCATGATCACACAACCGAGAAGCAGGAAGGCCTCGCTCGCATCATCATCAGCATCATCATAATCAGCATCATCATCTTCAGCATCATCAGCATCATCAGCATCATCATCATCAGCATCATCATCATCAGCATCATCACCCCACGTGTTCACCAGGAAGGCCTCGCTCGCATCAGCATCATCATCATCATCACCCCACGTGTTCACCCAGGAGTCTCAAGAGCCCTTGGTTCGGGAGGGTCCTGCCAGGTTGTATCGGTAGGGGGCGATGCTGCCACTGTGTGATCCCTCTAGCCCAGGGGTCGGGAACCTTTTTGACTGGAGAGCCATAAAAGCCAATATTTCTAATATATTTCATTGAGAGCCATATAGTATTTTTAACGTATAATAAATTAAATATGTCTTACTTTAATGCGACGTCTGGTGCTGAATAGTTTTGCTGATGGCCTTGTAGTCTGGTGCATACGTGGTGAGGTTGAGCTTCATGCAGGCGTGACCCGTGAAATTTATCTTCAAACTAATTTCTGTTCACTTTAAAATGACACAGTATTATTAAGTAATATCACAAGTATTTTAAATCAGTCCAAACAGATTTTTTTTTCTACTCAAATTGTCTGGGAGCCATATGCCGTCACTGGAAGAGCCATATATGGCTCGCGAGCCATAGGTTCCCGACCGCTGCCTCGAGTTTACTTTGCAGGGGATGATGTCTCGGCGTTGGGGGACGTTTTTTTGGCCGATAGCCGTTCACACCGTGCGCTCAGCTCCGGGAAGAGGATTGAGACTCCAGAGGAAAGCGCTGTGTGAGACAGGGGCAGAACGTGCAAGCTCCATTCACTCACTCCACCCAGGCGGATAGCGACCCTAGTGGATAGCGACCGCTTACGATGCGGTGCTTGTGTGTGGTGTGGAGTGTATGATGCGGTGTGGTGTGTACGGTGCGTGTGTGTGGTGTGGAGTGTATGGTGCGGTGTGGTGTGTACGGTGCGTGTGTGTGGTGTGGAGTGTATGGTGCGGTGTGGAGTGACGGTTGTGTGTGGTGTGGAGTGATGGTGCGGTGTGGTGTGACGGTGCGGTGTGTGGTGTGGAGTGATGGTGCGGTGTGGAGTGTATGGTGCGGTACAGTGTTAGTGTGACGGTACATGTGTAGTTGGATGTATGGTCGTGTGGTGTGTACGGTGGGTACATGTGTGTGGTGTGTACGGTGCATGTGTGTGTGTGGAGTGTATGGTGCGTGCGGTTGCGGTGCTTGTGTGTGGTGCGTCTNTGTGGTGTGTGCGGTGCGTGTGGTGTGCGCGTTGTTTACGGTGCATATGGTGCAGTGTGCGTGTAGCGTGCGGTGCGTGTGGTGTGTGCGGTGTTCACGGTGCGTGCGGTGCGTGTGGTGTGTGTGGTGCATGTGTGCGTGCGGTGCGTGCAGTGCGTGCGGTGTTCACGGTGCGTGCGGTGCGTGCAGTGCGTGCGGTGTGTGTGTGCGTGTGGTGCGTGTGGTGCGTGCGGTGCGTGCGGTGTTCACGGTGCGTGCGGTGCGTGCGTGCGTGTGGTGTGTGCGGTGCGTGTGGTGCGTGCGGTGCGTGCGGTGCGTGCGGTGTGCACGGTGCGTGTGGTGCTTGCGGTGCGTGCGGTGCGTACGGTGTGTGCGGTGCATGTGGTGCGTACGGTGCGTGCGGTGCGTGCGGTGCGTGCGGTGCGGTGCGTGCGGTGCGTGCGGTGCGTGTGGTGTGTGCGGTGCGTGTGGTGCGTGTGGTGCGTGCGGTGCGTGTGGTGCGTGTGGTGCGTGCGGTGTGTGTGGTGCNTGTGGTGCGTGCGGTGTGTGCGGTGCGTGCGCACGTGTTGACGGTGCGTGTGGTGCGTGTGGTGCGTGCGGTGTGTGCGGTGCGTGTGGTGCGTGTGGTGCGTGCGGTGTGTGCGGTGGTGCCCCGCGGTGGCGGTGCGGTGCGTGTGGTGCGTGCGGTGCGTGTGGTGCGTGGCGGTGTGTGCGGTGCGTGTGGTGCGTGTGGTGCGTGCGGTGCGTGTGGTGCCGTGCGGTGCGTGTGGTGCGTGCGGTGTGTGCGGTGCGGTGCGTGCGGTGCGTGCGGTGTTGTGTGCGTGTGCGGTGCGTGCGGTGCGTGTGGTGCGTGTGGTGCGTGCGGTGCGTGTGTGTGGTGCGTGTGGTGCGTGCGGTGTTCACGGTGCGTGTGGTGCGTGTGGTGTTCGTGGTGCGTGTGGTGCGTGCGGTGTGTGTGGTGCGTGTGGTGTGGTGTGGTGTGGTGGTGTGGTGCGTGTGGTGCGTGTGGTGCGTGCGGTGCGGTGCGTGTGGTGTGTGTGGTGGTGGTGGCGGTGCGGTGCGTGTGGTGCGTGTGGTGCGTGCGGTGCAGTGCCCGCGCTGCTCGGTGTGCGGCGACCTGCTGCCGGCGCCCGGCGAGAAGGAGACGCTGCGCGTCGTGGCGCTCGACCGCAGCTTCCACGTCGCCTGCTACAAGTGCGAGGTGAGCGCGGGCAAAGGCCCCCGCGTAGCCCGCGCGGCCTCACCAGGGCAAGTGCTGTTGGCGCGCCACTCTTCCCCCCCCACCGCCGGTTCAGATTTTGGGTTGGTTGCCACGAGCGGGAATCGAACTCGGGTCGCCGGGTTTGCCCGCTAACCGCTGCGCCACCGCTCCCCACCACCCAGATTTGTATTTATTTGTTTACCAGGTAAGTCCCCGCTGAGCTCTGTAGATATTTTTTCAGAAGTGACCTGGCCATGACAGATGATAGCTCCACGAGGTGGCTTATCGTCATCACGTGGAAATGTACAGCAGGCAAATACTCTGAACGTGTGACGTCGATTCTAAATGTAGGAGGGAAAAACCCAGAGGACCCGGAGAAAGAATCCACGCGTGGAGAGAGAGAGAGAGACGCAAACTCCAAATATACAGCAGCAGGCATCAGGGTTGGGATCGAACCCACGACCTCCTGTATACCAGGCGAGGAGTTAACATCTCCTAGCCACTGCAATGCCTCCTGGGATTGCTCTTCTGCTGCTGCTGTGTGAACGGAGTGGAACAACGTGGACGTCCAAAACAATAAACACCTCCTCGTTCGAGAAACAAACATCAATCGCACCACCGCCTGGCTACGACATTCCTCCTCCTCCTCGAAGACACCGCTGGTGGAGTCACCCACCGCACCGCTGGTGGAGTCACCCACCGCATCGGGACGTCACCACGAGGCCCATGCCGCCCTCGTCCATACAGGGGACAATTGAAGCCGCAGTGGCCGCGACCTGTGGACACACAACCCAAACTGTGGACCTCCCCTAGGTCGTCTCAGCATTAACATTGTATGTACCTGGTGCGGTGCGTAAACATCACCACGTGGGGCGATAAAGGCGGCCGGGCGTGGTGCTGGCCACCCACCCCTCGTGTGCCGTGCCGGCCTTCATTAGGTGCTACTCGCTAACAGCACTTGCCCCAGCAGTCTGTTGACTCCACGTGTGTGCGTGTGTGTCTCCGTGTGTCCCCCATGTGTGTCTCCCCGTGTGTGTCCGTGTGTCTCCCCGTGTGTGTCTGTGTGTCTCCGTGTGTGTGTCTGTGTGTCTCCCCGTGTGTGTCTCCGTGTGTGTCTCCGTGTGTCTCCGTGTGTCTCCGTGTGTGTCTGTGTGTCTCCGTGTGTGTCCCCGCGTGTCTCCGTGTGTGTCCCCGTGTGTCTCTGTGTGTCCCCATGTGTCCCCGTGTGTGTCCCCGTGCGTGTCCCCCGTGTGTCTCCGTGCGTGTCCCCGTGACGCAGGACTGCGGGCTGGTGCTGTCCCCCTCGGAGGGCAAGGAGAGAGGCTGCTTCCCGCTGGACGGCCACATCCTCTGCTTCCAGTGCAGCGACTCGCGGCTGCAGGCCCGGCCCGGTCTGGCTGGCCCACAGCCTCTCTCATCATAAACACACTCACACACACTCACATACATACATACACTCACATACACTCACTCACTCACATACACACACTCACATACACTCACACACATACACACACTCACACACACACAAGATATACATAGATGCACACACACTGGCCGATCCTATGGGGGGGAATTTGTTGGACCCACATTACATACACATACACACACGTGTACACACACCCACACACAGTAACACGTGTACACACACACACAGTAACACGTGTACACACACACAAAGTAACACCTGTAAACGCACAGTAACACCTGTACACACACACGCACAGTAACACGTGTACACATACATGCAGTGGTCCTATGCAATGTATCAGTCCCTGGATTGGTGTCTCCCCGTGTCTCCCCGTTATCTCCTAGTGTCTCCCGTGTCTCCCCGTTATCTCCCAGTGTCTTCCCGTGTCTCCCCGTTATCTCCCAGTGTCTCCCGTGTCTCCTTGTGTCTCTCAGTATCTCCGCATGTCTTCCCGTGTCTCCCTGGATCTCCCCGTATATCCCCGTGTCTCACCCGTGTCTCCCCGTGTCTCCTTGTGTCTCCCTGCGTCTCCCACGTCTCCCGCGTCTCCTTCGTATCCCCCCCCCCATCCACTCACTATGCCAAAGACTGCACGCAAGCGCCTAACATCCTCTTGTTAACCCCGGGGGTCCGATGGGATGAGGGTCAGGTTGGACCGTGGCTCTGCAGGTCCCCTTTCTCCAGGGGTCTGGGTCCTGACTGTGCACTTCGGGTGCTGGGCTGGGTTCGGGTCAGGACAACGGCCTCGAGTCAGGGTCAGAGTGAGGGGTCAGAGTCTGTAGGGTGAGGGTCAGAGTCTGTAGCGTCAGGGGTCAGAGTCTGTAGGGTCAGGGGTCAGAGTCTGTAGGTCAGGGGTCAGAGTCTGTGGGGTCAGGGGTCAGAGTCTGTGGGGTCAGGGATCAGAGTTTGTAGGGTCAGGGGTCAGAGTCTGTAGGGTCAGGGGTCAGCGTCTGTAGGGCCAGGGGTCAGAGTCTGTAGGGTCAGGGGTTAGAGTCTATAGGGCCAGGGGTCAGAGTCTGTAGAGTGAGGGGTCAGGGTCAGAGTCTTTTTGGGTCAGGGGTCAGAGTCTAGGCTACACAGGGGGGACTTTTAGGGTGTTCAGGTGTCACGTGAACCTGCAGGGTCCAAGCAGCGAGCTCAGCGCGGGCCCCTGGCTGCAACGAGTCCAATGGGGGCCCATCCCTGTCCCATATTACACCCCTCCGCAAGCTTCTTCGTAAGCCTGGCACCTCACCCCCCTCACCACCTCGCCCCCCCCCCTCACCACCTCGCCCCGTGGAGCCCGGTGCGATTGCACCGGCTGCGCACTCGGTAGCTACTTCACCGCCCCCCTCCCTCCCTCGCTTGCTGCACCGCGTGGGAGACCGCGCTAGTCCCCCACCCCTGTATCGTGCTTTGATGCTCCAACGCTGCCAGTTTCTATACGAGTATAAGAAAGCGAGAGAGAAAGAAACCCCAACAATATTGTTCTGAGAGTTGATTCTCCGGGACTCGCGGAGCCTGCGAGGGCAGACACTCGATGCGGCGGGCGGCGACGGACATCGGCGGGTCCCTCGATGTTGAGGCGGGCGCCTGTCTGGTTGTGTCCATCCGACTGCCTTGTCCAGATATTGTCGCGATATCTGGACAAAAAATAATCCTGGGTATCCGTGGCTCGCGCTCGCGTCCTGGTATCCAACTTGTTACCACGAAGACAGATAACTGCTGGTCGTCCATCTGGGGTACCTCTGGTTATCACTCATCCGGTTGTCCATCTGGTTTCCTGGATCACATCCGGTTGTCCATCTGGTTTCCTGGATCACATCCGGTTGTCCATCTGGTTTCCTGGATCACATCTGGTTGTCCATCTGGTTTCCTGGATATCACACATCTGGTCGTCCATCTGGGTACCTCTATCATGATACCTGTCGCGACGATTTGCGTTCGTTGTAGCTCTACGCGGGGGGCTGTCTCCGTCATCTTCGTCTTCGTTGTTTGAAAAGAGCACCCCAGTGTCAGCTGTCTCCGTGCGCGCATTGTACCGAAATTGTACCCAAATTTAAAATTCCACTACAGTTGGTATCTGTCCGACGAGCTGATAACTCCTTTCACATTCAGTTAGCTCTCTGACGGGTTGCTTTGTAGATGTCCACTCCCATCTGGTTATACATCTGGTTGGTTGGTACGTGGATGTCCAGTCCATCTGAGCATTTGGGATCAGGGCGTTCAATCTGTCTGGTCGCCTCGCCGGATAATTGGCATTTGACTTCTCATCTGGGGATAAGCCACGTGGCGAGCATCCACCTGGGTGTCCCACCTGGGCACGGGTCATTCTGGAAATACTCGTGGGGCGCGCTCGCCTATTGCAAGGGTGGGGGGGGGGGCCACCAGCTTCCCCACAGCAGAACGAACCACAGACGGATCTCTCCGTCAGCACGAGGTCGACCATCGGTAACCGTGCAGTCTCCTGCGGTAAGAGTTCAACACCAAGACCAGCGGTGCCGACCAAATTCTCCCGCCCCCAAACACAGACGCCAGCTCTCCGGACAGGTGGCAGACCCTAGGTGAGGACCAACATCCCACCCTGGCCCGCGATGACTCCTCGGGTCGTCGTCTTCCTTACCACGGAGTGGGCTCGCACCGGACTCGATCCGTACCGCCCCCTCCCCCACCCACCTCTGGCGGGTTTGTCCGGATGCGCCGTTGAGTTTTGTCTTCTCGCTGTGTGGTGTCGAGTCACGCGAGTTTCTGCAGGACCGGGAGTCCAGCGCGGACCAAATAAAGATTCGCCTTTTGTACTCAGCTCCCGTGCCCGGACCCTTCGCTGTATCACGGTGGCGGTGGTGGTGGTGGTGAATGTGGTGATGGTGGTGAAGGTGGTGATGGTGGTGGTGGTGGTGATGGTGAGTGTGGTGGTTGATGGTGGTGATGGTGATGGTGGTGATGGTGGTGGTGGTGATGTGGTGATGTATCCGAATAGGGGAGCGGTAGTGTAGCGGTCAGCCGGCTGCGCTACGAACCGGCGACCCGAGTTCGATTCCCGGCCAACCACAGTGACGATTTTCTGTACCGGTCCTGGGCCTCCTCTAGGTCGACTCAGACTTAAATGAGTACCTGGTGCGGTGCGTAGTAATCGCCACTGGGGAGACAAAGGCGGCTGGGCGTGGTGCTGGCCACCCACCCCTCGTGTGCCGTTTTGGCCTTGGTAGGTGCTACTCGCTAACAGCACTTGCCCCAACAGTCTGTTGAGGCTATACGGGGGTACTTTGTGTTTGGTATCCACAATAGAGGTTTTTGGGTTAGATCGCGTAAATATCTAAATGTGTCGTTCAACCCGCCACCACCCGACACAGCCAATTAGTAAGACTTGTCACGTAAACAGAACGTGCCAATTCGTTACTAATACAGCACTAACCGGTGTATTGAAGAGCCAAGCCACAACATTTACAATCTGAGTACGACGTTTCACCAATAATTACACCTAGCTTCATCAGGCGACAGCCAGATTTGAATTGTTAACGTTGTGGGTGTTCTCTCCAACACACAACCGGCTAGTGCTGTACGAGTCACGAATTGGCCACGTTCTGTTTACGTGACAAACCTTACTGATTGTCTGTGTCGGGTGGTGCGGGTTGAACGACACATTTAGATATTTACGCGATCTAACCCAAAATAATATTGGTCTCAAAGGCCTACTAGCAGAGGTCACAACCGGGTACCCGATACCCGTACCTACCCGATACCCGGCTACCCGTACCCGGCCGGGTATCCGTTTGCGACCCTGGTCCGGCCGGTACGGGTAGGCCGTGAGTCACCGGTGAGTCACCTTTGTCACTCATTTCGGGTAGGGTACGGGTAGCGTATAGGTACCCGTACCGGCCGGGTACGGGTACGGTACCGTTTGCGACCCTGGTACCGGTGNGTNACCGTTTGTACTCATTTCGGGTAGGGTACGGGTAGCGTACAGGTACCCGTACCCGTTTGCAACCCTGGTGCGGGGGTACAGGTACAGGTGGAATCAAAACCCGTTTGNGACCTCTGNCTACTNGGTGTTGGTGGTGGTGGTGGTGGTGGTAGTGGTGGTGGTAGTGGTGGTGGTAGTGGTGGTGGTAGTGGTGGTAGTGGTGGTGGTGGTAGTGGTGGTGGTAGTGTGGTGGTGGTGGTGGTGGTAGTGTGGTGGTGGTGGTAGTGGTGGTGGTAGTGGTGGTGGTGGTGTAGTGGTGGTGGTGGTGGTGGTGGTAGTGGTGGTGGTGGTGGTATTATAGTAGNGGTGGTGGTAGTGGTGGTGGTGGTGGTGTGGTGGTGGTGGTNGTGGTGGTAGTGGTGGTAGGTGTAGTGTGGTGGTGGTTAGTGGTGGTGGTGGTGGTGGTGGTGGTGGTGGTAGCGGTGGTGGTGGTAGTGGTGGTGGTGATAGTGGGCACGATATGGGCTGCTCGCCACCCCTCTCACTGACCAAGCCCGGGCGTGTTTCCCAGGGAGCACTGCGAGGGTCACCAAGACAGGTGGCCACCGTCGTGGGTGAGTAATTGAGCGACTCGAAAAAAATGAACGAGTGAATGATGAAAATGAGGAGTGGGTGGATGAAACGGGTGAGCGATTTAAGTGAGTGAGTTCGTGGGTGACTTACCGAGCGACTTGGAGAATGAATGAGCGAGTGGGTTAGTGGGTGAGCGGGTTAGTGGGTGAGTGGAGATGGTTAGTGAGCTGGTGAGCGTGTGAGTGAGTGATTGAGAGTCACCGCCCTTTCCACCAGACCAAACCAGACACATTTCTCGGTCGGCCAAGGTCTATCAACATTTCACAGTTTATTGCAATAAGTTTCAAACAATGCCAGCATCCGGTCTCTACACGCGTCAATTACTGCCACCCAAACGGCGGCGAGATGTTAACTATCTCGCCTGGTCTACAGGAGGTCGTGGGTTCGATCCCGAACCTGACCCCTGCTGCTGTATATTTGGAGTTTGCGGTCTCTCTCTCGCGTGGATTTGTCTCCCCANTTTACCCTCCACGTCAACATCAATCGTTTAGAGTAGTTGCGCACACGATGATAAGGCACTTTATTGGACTATCATTTGTGGCCAGGTCGCTTCTGAAAAAGAGCTATGTAGATGAGTGGGCCTTTAGTTCAGAGTTTAACTTTTTTTCATTTTACCAAGGCCCATTGAGCTGCGTAGCGAACTGGCCACAAATGACAGCTCAACGAGGTGAGTATCATCACGTGGCAATGTACTGCAGCCAAATCCTCTGATTTGAAATGTGGAGGAAAAACCAGAGGGTTCGGAGAAAAATCCACGCGACCATGGGGCGAATATTCAAACTCCAAATATATAGGAGGCATCACTATGAGACCTCCTTTACCAGTGGCAAAATATAGTAATAGGTTTTTACCCTTTCAACTGGTACAAAAACTGACACCTTTATACAAGGCATCATGTTTGCAGTAACCACAACACAAGCAGTCAAAATTCAAACAAAAATAAACAACTCTGATGATGATAATGATATGCACTCAATACTCTGATAGTGCGCTGTCTTTGAGTTGTACTCCTTTTGGCGTCACTGGTCCAACACCAATGGAGACTAGGCTCTAAGAAAAGCTGTCTCGGGTGTGGACCAATCAACTTCAAGGACAGTGCATATCATTATCATCATCAGAGTTGTTTATTTTTGTTTGCATTTTGACTGCTTGTGTTGTGGTTATTGCAAACATGATGCCTTGTATAAAGGTGTCAGTTTTTGTACCAGTTGAAAGGGTACAAACCTATTACTATAGGAGGCATCGTCAGGGTCGGGAACGGACCAACGACCTCCTGCATCCCAGGCGAGGTAGTTGACATCTCGCCACCGCAGCGCCAGAGTGCACACAATGTCCATTGGGTGCACTCTGTAAAAGCGCCCCGGGTGTACATCCATTGGGTACACTGTATAAAAGCGCCCCGTGTGGACACCCATTGGGTGCAATCTGTAAAAGCGCCTCGTGTAGACACCCATTGGGTGCACTGTGTAAAAGCGCCTCGTGTAGACACCCATTGGGTGCACTGTGTAAAAGCGCCCGTGTGGACACCCATTGGGTGCAATCTGTAAAAGCGCCTCGTGTGTACGCCCATTGGGCGCACTCTGTAAAAGCGCCCCGTGTAGACACCCATTGGGTACACTCTGTAAAAGCGCCCGTGTAGACACCCATTGGGTGCAATCTGTAAAAGCGCCCCGTGTAGACACCCATTGGGTACACTCTGTAAAAGCGCCCCGTGTGTACGCCCATTGGGTGCAATCTGTAAAAGCGCCCCGTGTAGACACCCATTGGGTACATCTGTAAAAGCGCCCCGTGTAGACACCCATTGGGTGCAATCTGTAAAAGCGCCCCGTGTAGACACCCATTGGGTGCACTCTGTAAAAGCGCCCGTGTAGACATCCATTGGGTGCACTCTGTAAAAGCGCCCCGTGTAGCGCCCCGTGTGTACGCCCATTGGGTGCACTCTGTAAAAGCGCCCCGTGTAGACACCAATTGGGTGCACTCTGTAAAAGCGCCCCGTGTGGATACCCATTGGGTACACTCTGTAAAAGCGCCCGTGTGTACGCCCATTGGGTGCACTCTGTAAAAGCGCCCCGTGTGGACACCCATTGGGTACACTCTGTAAAAGCGCCCCGTGTGTACGCCCATTGGGTGCACTCTGTAAAAGCGCCCGTGTGGACACCCATTGGGTACACTCTGTAAAAGCGCCTCGTGTGTACGCCCATTGGGCGCACTCTGTAAAAGCGCCTCGTGTGTACGCCCATTGGGTACACTCTGTAAAAGCGCCTCGTGTAGACACCCAATGGGTACACTTTGTAAAAGCGCCCCGTGTGTACGCCCATTGGGTACACTCTGTAAAAGCGCCCGTGTAGACACCCAATGGGTACACTCTGTAAAAGCGCCCGTGTGTACGCCCATTGGGTACACTCTGTAAAAGCGCCCGTGTAGACACCCAATGGGTACACTTTGTAAAAGCGCCCCGTGTGTACGCCATTGGGTACACTCTGTAAAAGCGCCACGTGTGTACGCCTATTGGGTACACTCTGTAAAAGCGCCTCGTGTGTACGCCCATTGGGTACACTCTGTAAAAGCGCCTCGTGTGTACGCCCATTNGGTACACTCTGTAAAAGCGCCCGTGTAGACGCCCATTGGGTGCACTCTGTAAAGCGCCCGTGTGAACACCCATTGGGTGCACTCTGTAAAAGCGCCCGTGTGTACGCCCATTGGGCGCACTGTGTCACCGCGTCCTCCCGTAGGGGAGAGAGGAGATCCCCGTCGTCACCCCACACTCACGCTGCTCTCGTCTCGCGGCCGCGATGTCGGGGTCCGGACCCCCTCAGCTGCGAACCCCCGAACTGGACATCGACCTGGGCAGCGACTCGGAGCTGACGGGACCCCTTGCCGGGGTCTCCTGGAGGCGGAGGAGCCCCCGTTCCACGCCAGCTCGCTGCGGCTCGCCATCACCGATCCGAAGGGGAGCCCGAGCGGTCCCCGTGGCGTGGGGGCGTTGGGGTCCTGGGGGTCCCGTGCGGCCGCGGGGACCGTGGTCTCCACGGTGACGAGGCTTCGCGTCGAGACCATCACCCGGGGCCGAGGACCGCGGCCAAGGAGGCGAAAGTGAAACATTTCTTCGTGTTCAGGGTGAGTCTCCCCGCTCCCCACTCCCTTGCTGCCCGCGGGGACCCAGCGGGGACCCAGCGGGACCAGCGGGGGAGGGGACGAGAGGGAACGAGAGTGAGGGGTGGGGTGGGGGGCACCACCTTCATAGGCCGCGATTCCGACCGCGGCCTCGCCTAGATTCATTGCCCGGCGAGGAGAGGGAGGACTCGAGGGAAGGGAGGGGGGACCCTGGGAGGGGAAGGGGGACCCTGGGAGGGGGGGCCCTGGGAGGGGGGGACTCTGGGAGGGGGGGGACCCTGATAGGGGGGGGGCCCTGGGAGGGGGGACTCTGGGAGGGGGGGGGGACTCTGGTAGGGGGGGGCCCTGGGAGGGGGGGGGGCCCTGGGAGGGGGGGGCCCTGGGAGGGGGGGGCCCTGGGAGGANGGGGGGCCCTGGAGGGACCCTGGGGGGGGCCTGGGAGGGGGGGGACCCTGAGAGGGACCCTGGGAGGGGGGGCAGCCTGGTTCAGGTCTCCTTTGCGCAGTGAGCCCCATGAATGGGGGGAGATGTTCTACGTCACCACCTCCATCATCAGCCATGGTCACTCCCCTGCTGGATGAAGGCCTCCCCCCCCAGTCCACCGCCAGTTCTCACGAGCCCGCGATGTGTTCACGACCCACGCAGCACCTGCACACGAGCTGGTGTCACCATCGTACATGTCCCCGTGGTCAACATGCAGTACTGCACGGGATGCATGTGCGGGTGTGGCAGGCATGGTGCGGTGGGCATGGAGTGGTGAGATTTGGTGCAGCAGTGGGAATGGGGTGGTGGTATGGTGTGGTGAGTATGGTGTGGTGAGATGTGGTGCGGTGAGGGAGGTGTGTCGGAAACTGGAGTGGTGAAAATGGTGTGGTGGGAATGGTGTGGTGAGATTTGGTGCGGTGAGGGTGGTGTGTCGGGAAACTGGTCTGGTGGGAATTGGTGTGGTGGGCATGGAGTGGTGAGATTTGGTGCGGCGTTAGTGTGATGGGAATGGTGTGGTGGAAATTGGTGTGGAAACGGTGTGGCGGTGTTTGGTGTGGTGTGTGGGGTGTTTGGTGAGGTCCCATCTGTGTTTTGTGATGCGGTGGGTGATGTGTGTGTGGTGTGATTATGGGAGCGGTGGTGCAATGGCTAGCGCACTACGCTACGAACCAGGTGACCCGAGTTCGATTCCCACACACGGCCGACACTTTTGACGATTATCTGAACCGGTCATGGGCCTCCCTTGGTAGACTCAGCCTCAAATGAGTGTGTAAACATCGCCACTGGGAGACAAAGGTGGTCGGGCGTGGTGCTGGCAACCCACCCCAATAAGAGGTGTTCACTAACAGCTATATTGTGGGTGTTTGGTGTCGTATGCTGCCGTGTGACGGTGTGTGTGTGTGCAGTGTGTGTGTGTGAATTGTGTGTGCAGTGTGTGTGTGCAGTGTGTGTGGTGTTGCAGTGTGTGTGTGTGCAGTGTGTGTGTGTGCAGTGTGGTGTGTGCANTGTGTGTGTGCAGTGTGTGGTGTGTGCAGTGTGTGTGTGTGCAGTGTGTGTGGTGTGTGCAGTGTGTGTGTGAAGTGTGTGTGAATTGGATGTGCAGTGTGTGTGTGTGAAGTGTGTGTGAATTGTGTGTGAAGTGTGTGTGTGCAGTGTGTGTGTGTGTGAAGTGTGTGTGAATTGTGTGTGCAGTGTGTGTGTGTGAAGTGTGTGTGAATTGTGTGTGCAGTGTGTGTGAATTGTGTGTGCAGTGTGTGTGAATTGTGTGTGTAGTGTGTGTGTGTGAAGTGTGTGTGAAGTGTCTGTGAATTGTGTGTGAAGTGTTTGTGTGCAGTGTGTGTGTGTAGTGTGTGTGTGCANTGTGTGTGTGTGGTGCAGTGTGTGTGTGTGGGTGCAGTGTGTGTGTGTGGGTGCAGTGTGTGTGTGTGGGTGCAGTGTGTGTGTGGGTGCAGTGTGTGCAGTGTGTGTGTGTAGTGTGTGTGTGCAGTGTGTGTGTGGGTGCAGTGCGTGTGTGTGGGTGTAGTGTGTGTGGGTGTAGTGTGTGTGTGCAGTGTGTGTGTGTGGGTGCAGTGTGTGTGTGTGCAGTGTGTGTGTGCAGTGTGTGTGTGTGTGTGCAGTGTGTGTGCAGTGTGTGTGTGTGGGTGCAGTGTGTGTGTGTGCAGTGTGTGTGCAGTGTGTGTGCAGTGTGTGCAGTGTTTGTGTGTGGGTGCAGTGTGTGTGTGTGCTGTGTGTGTGTGTGTGTGCAGTGTGTGTGTGCAGTGTGTGTGCGTGCAGTGTGTGTGCAGTGTGTGTGTTGGCACAGTGGCGAGCACAGGTGGTGCATCTGCCAGTCATCTCGGTTGACCCTCCTGCCAGCAGCGAGCCTTCCACACTTGAATCCCATCACCTCAAAGGGGCAGTCCATAAATGACGTCACGCGACATTGGACGATTTTCCCTTCGTCACACGGCGTCACAAAAAGTCAGACCCCCCTCAAATATGACGTCCCAAAGCTCTGCCCCCCACCCCCCCAAAAAAAACATGCTTTAAACTATTGTCATTGTAGTGCGTATTTAATGTGCCGTTGCACTCTGATGTTGTTGGAGAAAACATTTATTAAAAAGTATATTTAATTAAGTAGAACGTGTTGTCTATATTTATTTAAAGTTGCGCATTTTGATGTGACATCACATTTCCCAAACCCCCCTCGTCACACATCGTCACAAATGTCTGACCCCCCCCCCCCGAGGTGCGTGACGTCATTTATGGACGGCCTCAAAGTGCACCTAGCCTGGCACAAACTGCATGCTAACGTCATCGTCACTTAGTGGTGGTGATTGGGGCTGTAGTTGTTGTGTGTGTGATGGCGTGGTGCTGGCCACCCATGCCTTTGTGTGCCGTGCCGGCCTGCATAGATGCTACTCGCTAACAGCACTTGCCCCAACAGTCCGTGGGATCTTTGTCTTTGTGTGATGGGGTGAGTGTGTATGGGGCCGTCCATAAATGACGTCACGCACCTGGGGTGGACAGAACCACGCCATCACACACACAATAACAACAACAACAGCCGCCAATCACCGCCACTAAGTGGCGATGACGTTAGCATGCAGTTTGTGCCAGGCTAGGTGCACTTTGGGGCCGTTCATAAATGACGTCACGCACCTGGGGGGGGGGGTCAGACATTTGTGACGATGTGTGACGAGGGGGGGGGGTTTGAGAAATGTGACGTCACATCAAAATGCGCAACTTTAAATAAATGTAGACAACACGTTCTACTTAATTAAATAGACTTTTAAAAATGTTTTCTCCTACAACATCAGAGTGCAACGCCACATTAAATACGCACTACAAAGACAATAGTTTAAAGCGATTTGAAGCATGTTTTATTTTCAAAATGGAAATATGTTTTTGGGGGGGGGCGAGCTTTGTGACGTCATATTTGAGGGGGGGGGTCTGACTTTTTGTGACGCCGTGTGACGAGGGGGGGGGTTCAAAAATCGTCCAAAATCGCGTGACGTCATTTATGGACGCCCCCTATGCGTCTTCGTTATTCCCCCTCACGGCCAAACACCAGGTGAGGCTCGTCTGAACTGGTCCTGGGCCTCCCTAGGTCGACTCAGCCTCGAAAAAGTATCGTTTCGCGGGAAACCTCTCTGCATACCAATTTAACTATCGCGGGGGGTTAGTTTTGGCGTTTCGCAGGGATGCTGTAGCCGGAAGCACTGTATCATTGTTTGTTATGGCTGGTACCATGGGGGGAGGGGGGGATACGAGGCAGTCGGTGGCACTTAAACGTCCACCCTACAGGCTGGTCAACGAGGGAGACTCAAGTAAATCATACAAAACGGTGAATTATCTTCTCCAGGAAGAAAAAAAACACAATCCTTCACTGCATCTACATCGGCGGTTTAGTGTGAGAAATGTGTTTCTCATGAAAAAGTACAAAAAGGCGTACCATCAATCACAACCCCAACCGTGTCATCTTGTGCTTTCCGACCTTAATCTACCCCTCCCTGCCTGCACCTTCCACCGTTAGTTTCTGAAAACGACATTGGTGACATTATTCAAAAACAAAACCACTGTCAGCATCGAGCCATCTCCTTCTTCATGATCACACCATGTTCGGCTGTTTTAATTCCACTGTTTCCAAAATTATTCACAATCTCGACGCTCTTTCGTCTTCCCATCGGCACTCAAGGTAGCGCCATCGCCCGGTTCGCACAAATGCGTCCCTTGATCCAATTTCAGTTTTCAGTTTCAGTTTAATTTATTAGGATTTACCCTGTGAGCCATTCGGCTCTTGATCCTGATATGCATGCAAACTATCGCCCGGTTTCAAATCTTCCTTTCTTATCGAAGGCGACCGAACGTGTTGTATGCAATCGTTTAATTAATGATCTTCCGCATAACTCTATGATCAAGTTTAGTCAGGTTCTGGGAAAAATCACTCAACTGAAATTCTTTTACTTCTTGTTTCTATCTTCTTGGTTCTTTCGGTAAAGTCACTTAGAAGGGAGATAATAAAATAATAAAAAGAAAACATAATAAAAAAATCTACGTTTTTGGGTTTAGATCGCGTTATTTATAAATGTGTCGTAACCCTCCACCACCCGACACGGCCAATCAGTAAAAAAGTGTCACGTTGACAAAAACAAATAGTTCACTGCTTTAGCCCACCGGTGTGTTGAAGCGTGAAACCACAACATTTACAATTTGAGTACGACGTTTCGCTGGTAATTGCATCCAGCATCATCGGGCAATTCGCCAGAATGGTGAGGCTCTGCTGTGTCTCCCGTTCTTATATAGAGCAGCAGCAGAGTGACGTCATCATTAACTCATCAGGTGCAAAGATTCAAGGGGGAGTGATTGTAATTATATACTAGATTAGTAATCAGGCTATTGTTACATTGGTCGCGAAAGCCTACGTGTTAAACTGATAATAAAATAATAAAATTCTCACGACGTTTCACCCCAAAATTTGACACAAATCGATTGGCGGACGAGCGTTCACATGTGCAGCGCCCACGGTCTGGAACACGCTTCCCGCTGCACATGCGACAAATTAAATCAATTAACTTATTCAAATGTGAGCTAATGGCTTCTTTATTTGTCCAGGCATACGCTAGCACATAGGCGTTTATATTATAGCATTTACATTGTACTGGTAGGAACCTCCTGGTTACACCAGCCCACAGGGGATTATTGTGTCCGTCCGTCCGTCGTGCAGGAGGGGCTGGGTGGGAGGGAGGGGCTGGGTGGGGAGGGAGGGGCTGGGTGGGGAGGGAGGGGCTGGGTGGGGAGGGGCTAGGGGCTGGGTGGGGAGGGGCTGGGTGGGAGGGGCTGGGTGGGGAGGGTGGGGCTGGGTGGGGAGGGGCTGGTCACCCGTGGTGCCCTTATAAAACTCAACGTTTAACCTACTCACGCCGGCTTGTGCCCGCCCTCACAGTCGGGCATATTTGCGGAATACACCACGCCGCCGTTGACCCTGGCCATTGACCG
Source organism: Lethenteron camtschaticum (assembly GCA_018977245.1). NCBI lineage: Eukaryota > Metazoa > Chordata > Hyperoartia > Petromyzontiformes > Petromyzontidae > Lethenteron > Lethenteron camtschaticum. The sequence continues at coordinate 9,582,720 of MU249596.1, forward strand.
AGCAACCCAACGTTCCTACCAGCTCCCTCCGCAGGAATGTGTTCGTCCAACTGGCTTGTACCGTTTTTGGCCACTCCACCACGCTTCCAGTAAAGGTTCTCTCTCCAAAATCCAGCGAAATGTTGGGATCGTGGTCAGGGGGTATGAAGACCGACAAGATGAATGAATTTTAATTGATTTTCTCTGTAATAATTTTCTTCTCGTTATTTAGTATTTATTTGCTAAGTAGTTGTGGTTTTGTTTTTGCATCGTCTGCGTAAGGGACTGGATTATTGATGTGCAGCGTTGTGGGATGGAATTGCATGAATTACGCTATACCAAATTAAATAATTATTATTATTAAATGCTAATAAAACTGTAGGGGCAAGTGCTGTTAGCGAGCACCTATGAAGGCCGGAACGGTACACGAGGGGTGGGTGGCCAGCACCACGCCCGACCGCGTTTGTCTCCCAGTGGCGATGTTTACACATCGCACCAGGTACTCATTTGAGGCTGAGTCAACCTAGGCGAGGCCCGGGACCGGTTCAGATAATCGTCAACCTGGTGTTGGCCGTGAGTGGGAATCGGGTTTATAGTGTAGCGCGCTAACCGCTACACTACTGCTCCCCACAGACAAACACACAGGTACACAAAACACACGTGTACACAAAAACACGTGTACACACATCTGCTTTGGATCATGATCGGTAAGTACAGTATTTATGTTACTATTGCTGCTGCTCTATTTAAGACTGGGAGCCAGAGCAGAGCCTTACCATTCTGGGAATTGCCCGATGATGCTGGATTACCAGCGAAACGTCGTACTCAAAAACTGTAAATGTTGTGGATTCACTCTTCAACACACCGGTGGGCTAAAGCAGTGAACTATTTGTCTTTTGTCAACGTGACACATTTTTTACTGATTGGCTGTGTCGGGTAGTGGCGGTTACGACAAATTTATAAATAACGAGATCTAACCCAAAAACGTTGATTATGAATAATATTGGTCGAAAATAAAAAATAAAATAAAATAATTAAAACTACAACGTTTCCATCGCAACACAAGCGGTATTTTTTCTTCCTGAACCTATCGATGTGACTTTACCGAAAGACCCAATGAATTCCCGCAGTCACGAAAGTTTCAAGTCAACATTGAGTATCGCTGTTTTGGCTTTCGCGGCACTTGCCAAGAACGTAACCCCCGCGATATCCCAGCGTCTCCTGTACCTGGATTCCCAGCGTCGAGGCAATTCCTCCTCTCAGTTGACGGACACCTCCAAGGCAGTCAATATCAATGTGGACACATGGGAGAAAATGTCATCCAACCGTAAGCAGCGGAGAAGGTTGAAGGCAAAAGGGAAAAGCCTATCGGCATCGACGCCAGCGTCAACGTCAACGCCAGCGATGGCACAAGACAAATCCCATTCAGGAGATAAGCGGCAACGCTGGCCCGCAGTGCAGCTTGTGCTTCTGCTCAAGGGCTGGCTTCTCATCCCACCAGCACGCAGGCAAATGCTACCGCTAGCCGTTCTCCAGAGTCGTCATCGTTCGCGATGGACAGCCGAAGGAGTGTAAGCGTCACAACTAGGGAGACAAAGGTAGCCAGGCGCGGTGCTGGCCGTCCACCCCGTCGCGTGCCGTGCCGGACTTTATAGGTGCTCGCTCAACACATTCCGCAAAAGTCTGTTAAGGCTATGCGGGGGATCTTTGTCTTTGTCTCACGAGTGTTTGCTTGGTGTGGTGTGCCGTGTGTGGGCTGCAGCCGGGATCGCTGGAGCAGGCTGTGAGCGATGTCAAGGCGCTGATGAGTCCCGTGGAGGATGGAGAAATGCAGAGCGTGTGGCTCCTCACTGAGTGAGACGCGGGGACACGGAGACATGGGGGCAAAGATTTCGATAGGGACACGCGGACATGGGGACAGACATACAGGGACACGCGGACATGGGGCAGACATACAGGGACACAGGTACACACGGACATGGGGACTTGGGGGCAGGGATACAGGGACACAGAAACTCAGGGACATGGGGACATGGAGACACATGGACTCAGAGGCACGGAGACATGGGTTGCTTGGAGACACGGGGACACAGCGACATGGAGACATGGGTTGCTTGGAGGCACGGAGGCACGGGGACACAGGGACATGGGGACACGACTACGTGGGTGGCCGTGCGTCGTAGTGCGTCGCAGTGCGTTCTCAGTGAGCGTCACCGGCTCCTGTAGTGTGCGTGTACAGACGTGTGTGTGGTAGCATCACAGTGGTGATCGTGTGGTCGTGATAGTGAGTGGGGAGCGCTAGTGCAGCGGTCAGCGCTCTGCGCGAGGAACTCGACGATCCGATTTCAATTCCCGCTCACGGTCATCGACATCAGTACCGATCCTGGGCCTCTCCTAGGCCGACTCGGCCTGAAATGAGTACCTGGTGCGGCTTGTAGTAAACATCGCCACTGGGAGACAAAGGCCGGCCGGGCGTGGCGCTGGCCACCCACTTCCTCTTGAGCCGTGCCGGCCTTCATAGGTTGCTACTCTTCGATTTAAAGATTTCGTGACTGCAGGGATTCATCTTCTTGGTTCTTTCGGTAAAGTCACGTAGAAGGGAAATAATAAAATAATAAAAATAAAACATAATCAAATAATTCTCACAACGTTTCGGCCACAATGCAAGCAGCCGTCCTCAGGTGAAGGAGTGGCCGAAACGTCGTGAGAATTATTTTATTATGTTTTATTTTTATTATTTTATTATTTCCCTTCTACGTGACTTTACCGAAAGAACCAAGAAGAGGTTGCTACTCGCCAACATCAACATGCCCCAAGTGTCTGTTAATAGGCTATATGGGGTGGGGGTCTTTGTCCACGAGATGCTTGCACGACAAAGTTTGAGGTGCCACCCACACGGGAGGGGTGGGGGGGAGGGGGCGATCTTTGTCATGTGACGGCGGTAGCGCGGTGGCGGTGGCGGTCGTGCACGTGGTGAACGCGGCAGGGCACGCGGTAGCGACGGTGGCGCTCGTGCCCGCCCCCCCCCCCCGTGCCCCACCCCCGCAGGGTGGACCACTGGAACACGGAGCGCGAGCGGCTGGTGCTGCTGGCGGAGCGCTCGATGCTCGTGTGCAAGTACGACTTCATGAGCCTGCACTGCCGCCGCGTGCGCCGCATCCCCCTGCGCTACGTGGAGACCGTCACCACGGGGGCCTTCCTCTTCCCGCACAAGTCGCTCAGCAAGTGCGTCGCTCTCTCGCTCAGTCGCTCGCTCAGTCACTCGCTCAGTCCGCGACGTGGCATATCGGGTTGTATCTTGAACTTCTTTCGCCCTACGTAGCCAACGTGCTCATCGGAGGCGCGGGGTTCGAGGGAAGGACGACAAACGAACACAAGAAGCAGTTCTAACTCAATGGGTTTTGAAAGTGCGTAGCTCCGGTGCCTTCCGAATGATACGACTTCCGCGCGTGGGTGTGTGCGTCAGGCGTGAGGGCGTGGGCGTGCGCGTGGAGTGGGACCGCGTGGCCCACGCGCCGTTCTGGACCCAGTGGAACCCGTTCTCGGAGGAGCTGCCCTACACCACCTTCACGCAGCACCCCATGGCCTCCGCCGACGAGAAGATCGCCGCGCTCTGCCAGGTGACGCCGCTGCCCTCTCTGTACCCTTCGTTGAACTGCTGTCGCACCGTACGTAGCCAACCGCGCTAATCGGAGGTGCGCGGGAAGGACAACGAACTAAACGCGAAAGGCAGTTCTAAAGAAATGGGTTTACAATATATGTTTGGCTCCAGTGGCTTCCTAATATTGGAAGGAAGAGCGTTCCAGACGGCATGTGAAAGTGCACGATACGGTGACCGTCTTTGTTCGATAGCTAGCCAACAGCTGCTGCTGCGAGGCTGATGGAGTTTGCGTGATGGTTTATGCTCCTTGGTGAGATCGGCAAGGTATAGTGGTTCGTTTGTGGCAAGCACTTTGTCTGTAGTGAGTGCGACCTTATGGTATTCATTCGGCAACCGGAAGCCAACACAACATTGGACAGACATGGTCAGATCTGCAGTACCCGTCATGACATGTGCCAGAGAATTTTGTAAACGGAGTCGTGAATTGCAATATTCGAGCCTTGTCAATACGATGCTAACCACCGCCTTGTTCGCTATGTCACACTTCAACAGGTCGATTGTGTCGTAGAGGCCTGATGTGAAACTTGCAGGGCCTGAGGATAGTTTGCGCGGTGATAAAACGACACGGTCTGGTCGTGGATGGTGCCCGAGGCGCTGTAGGGAGTAGAAAACTGAATCCTGGAGTCCGTGACCACCACACGCGATCCTCCCACAACTTGTTTCGCCTGAACCCGAGTGCCAACCAGCAGAACCTCCGAACTGTTCTGGATGAAGCAGCGTTTCGTTTGGTGCAGACCGCACGTGCACCGCTCGCGTGCAATATTCACGGTTACCGAGGCTCTCCGTATCTAACTTGGACTTCACTGCGGTGTACAATTGTGTATTTTCATCACCATATCGATGTAACTTGATGTCATGCAATGAGATGACGTCGGTGAGCGGAGAGACGTTTGTTGAAAATGAGAAGGGCCCGAGGAAGCATCCCTGCGGTACGGCGACTAGGCATGGCACAGACGACGATCGTCACCCAGCTTGACGAACTGTGATCGACCGCGTAGGCACGACTCAATCCACTCCAGTGCCGTACCCGACACGCCGAACCAGATACTCATCGGGTAGCCACCCGATGAGTATCTGATGCTCTTTGGTTCTTTCGGTAAAGTCACGTAGGTAGAAAAAATAATAGATCACGACGTTTCGATCGCAATGCAAGCAATCGTCATCAGGCGGAAGAAAGAGTATGGATTCCTGCAGTCACGAAAGCTTCAAATCAAGATTGAGTATCTCGTGGTCGATGGTGTCGAAGGCGGCTGAGATATCGAGGCCGACCAACACTGCGGCGCACCGGCCATCTGTGATCTTGTAGAGGTCATCCGTGATCTTGTAGAGGTCATCCGTGATCTTGTAGAGGTCCTCCGTGATCTTGTAGAGGTCATCCGTGATCTTGTAGAGGTCATCCGTGATCTTGTAGAGGTCCTCCGTGATCTTGTAGAGGTCCTCCGTGATCTTGTAGAGGTCATCCGTGATCTTGTAGAGGTCATCCGTGATCTTGTAGAGGTCCTCCGTGATCTTGTAGAGGTCATCCGTGATCTTGTAGAGGTCATCCGTGATCTTGTAGAGGTCCTCCGTGATCTTGTAGAGGTCCTCCGTGATCTTGTAGAGGTCCTCCGTGATCTTGTAGAGGTCCTCCGTGATCTTGTAGAGGTCCTCCGTGATCTTGTAGAGGTCCTCCGTGATCTTGTAGAGGTCCTCCGTGATCTTGTAGAGGTCCTCCGTGATCTTGTAGAGGTCATCCGTGATCTTGTAGAGGTCATCCGTGATCTTGTAGAGGTCATCCGTGATTTTGTATAGGTCCTCCGTGATCTTGTATAGGTCACCCGTGATCTTTAGAGGCCGTCCGTGCTGTGAGACTTCCGGTACGTCGACCACAACGAGTTGAATCTGCCCGTTGCAGCGACGTGGGGAAGTGACCGCTTCAGACACAGGCCGTTTGAGATCTGGCGATAGTTTGCGGGTCACTACATCTCAGGGCAACTTTTTTCAGGAAGTGTTGTTACCTGCGCCATTTCAAACTGGTCTGAGAAACATCCCTCGCTCAACGAAAGATTTGTCAGGTGGACAATCAGCGGCGCAAGCAATGTCCGAGCACGATTTGAGAATAATTCGAATCGACGTGTGGATGTTGTCGAGCGGCGATGTCTTATTTGGCAGCCATGTGATGAACATCGACACCTCTGCCACTGATGTTGGCGCCAGGGTCTCGAGTTTCACGTTGGTTCCAGGTTGATCAAACTCAGATGGCAGAGAATGCGTTGCCTTCTGTTACAAACTGCTGTCTTGATCGTCACTATTTAATCAGGAAAGAACGTCTCAAGTCCTGCGCGCGGACCGGGTTGACGAGTTGATGGGTGGTTGGGAGTCAGCAGACGCTGCACGACGTGTTGCAGAGCACGTCACGCACGTCCTCACCTCCCCCGTGCGCGTGTCTCTCTCTCTCCGCGGCGCTCAGATCACCAGCTTCCAGACGCAGCTGGTGCAGGCTGTGCAGCGGGCGCAGCGGGGGTTGACGGCGGGTCGCGCGCGCCGGGCGAGGTGGGCGTGGAGGTGTGCGCCACGCTGGCCGTGCAGGACGCGCCGCTCCGCATCGACACCTACGTGGGGCTCGTGTCGCTCATCGGCAACGAGGCCCGGCTCGGCTACTCCATGGCGCGGGGCCTCTTCGGCTTCTAGGCGAGGGTGGGCCCGGGCGGGCCCCCCGACCGTCCCCCCGGGTTGCGGGGGGGGGTGGTCACNGGGGGGGGGGCGATGGGCACCGCCGGAGACGCACGCACGCACGCACTCAACGGAGACTCACACGCACACATTGCAGACAGAGACACGCACGCACACTGGAGACACACACAGATGGTAGTCACTGCCTGTCTCTGGTAGTGGTGTGGAGGTACCGCCTGACTCCTGGTTGGTGAACGTCTCCGGTGGTACCTCGCCGTGGCTGTGCGCCCCCAGCTGCTTGAGCCGACGCCGCACGCTGTGCACTTTATTTACCCTTATCGCCCTCGCTCGCCGCTCGCTTCACCGCCCTTTAGCGAGGAGGTGGCGGCGGCGGGGATGGGCGTTCAAAGCCTATGCGTATCCAGCGTCGGCCTTCTCTTGCAAGCTGCCGAGCTTGCGCGTGACGAGAGTCGCTCCCTGGCTGACCGTGTGAATTGCCACTATTCGCGTGTCGCGTCGTCGTAGCTCGAGAACGGATTTCTTGGTGCCCGTGCTGTTCGTTTACTTCGCTTTGTTGATTCGGTGTGACTCAGTGTTGCTCAAAACTTGTTTGGCCCCCGCGGACCGCTCAGTCGATGATGACCACCTGGCCTCCCAACCCCTGGTGACAAAAGTATTTGCGTCTCTCTCTAAATTATTCATTTTACAGGAACGTCTTTTATTTTACGCAGCTGTAAGGTTTTTTTGTTGTTGGGGGGGTGGGTGGGTGGGAGGCCATTTAGATCTTGGGGTTAGGGTCGTTCAATCAGGATCGTTCTCTGGTCTGCTGGTGAGACGAGGCCATAGAGAAGGCTGCTGTCTCTGTGTCTCTGGTGTAGGCCAATCAGTTTCAAAGACGAGGCGTAGATTAGAGAATGTTTGTGTGCATGGTCACCACAGGTACTCTGTGCGTGGTTAATGCAGTAACTTTATTCCTTGCAAAAAGTTTCTATTTGGTGTTTGAACATCTTAACACTACTCGTGTTTTATTACTGCCAGAAAGGCTGAAACCTCTTGTTATTGTTCATACTTTATCGGGGCAGTTTACCCGACTTTATTTAAAAATTAAATATAAGTAAAGTGTTAACTATTGTCATTATTTGCTGCGGATCGACTCGCGTTTACATCGCAGCGCCATCCGCGGAACCACCTGGGGACCGTCGCGGACCAGCCGGTGGTTCCGGGGGGGGGGGGGGGGCGGGAGGGACCGCACTCTGAGAGCCGCTGGGTTTAACCAATTCCGTTTTTTTTGCGTGAGCGCGCGTCCCGTCAACGTAGCAACTGAATATCGATCGGGGTGCGTGCATCGTGACTTGGCTTCAGCGGCACAGCGGGTGGGCGGTGTGCCGCTGGACTACAGCGCTGGTTTATTTTATGCTTCGTTACATATCTATATAATATAACAAAAACCCCCACCGGTTTGGGAAGTCGTGCGTGCGTGCGAGGAGTCTGTGACGCGGTCCAGCACGTAATTAGTACTCGCTAGGCGCGCAGGGTATGGCACTGTGGCGTGAGGCTGCGATGAGACAAGGGGGGTGGGACGGTGAGGGCGGTGGGGTGGGGCGGTGGGGTGGGTGTTTGAATGGTGGCTCTACCAGGCAGGGTGCGGGCAAACCCTCGGATAAAAATTGCCCGGCTGTCTCCCAGGGTACAATCGCAGACGTCAACGCAACACGACTTGCCACTAGAGTTGCACTGATAGTGAAACATCTGTAATAACTCCCGTTCAGACGACGTCTTGACTTCAGAGTTGTTTATTCGTTTCTCCCGTTCACAGCCTTCCACCGCATTCACACTCTCGGTTCCCTCGCCTCCCTCCCCGCCCCCTCACGCTGCTGGCTGACGGCGTGAGAGAGACCGCCACGTGGCTGGAGCGGGACCACGGCACCAGCCACGTGGCTCCCCTTCGTTCCTCCGCACGCTGACCTCGTGCTGTCCTTCTCCACCCCTTATGACACCTGGCCCACGTGATGCCACGTAGCCAATCCTCAGCCACACCCCTGGAACTTTCTCGAAGATACTGTCCAGCTCCAGGACCACGCCCTGGTTCGACTCCCCATTGGCTGCAGGCTGAGGCCGGCAGAGCCAATCACTATCGCCCAGGTGTAACCTCACATTACACATGCTCGGGAGAGTTGTCGTGAGTGGGCTGCGATGGCTCATGTGGAGGAGGGCGGGGTCGCCAGAGCGTGGTACTTGCAGCGCTGGCTGGGTCTCCCAAGTTTTTCGGAAATAATCCCGCACCTCCGATTAGCGCAGTTGGCTACGTACGGTGCGAAAAAGTTCAGCGTACATACGTGTCTAGATTTGAAGCTTCGTGTGCGAACTTAGTTTTTTCGGTAAAGCACATAGGAAAAANAAAAAAATAAAAAAAAATAATATAAATAATAATAGAAATAAAATAATAAATCACGACGTTTTGGAGGCAACACAAGTCTCCGTCATCATGTGGGACCGTCACAGCCAGATTTACTGTCTCAGTAAATCTTACTTGAGACAGTAAATCTAGCTGTGACGGTCCCACCTGATGACCGAGACTTGTGTTGCCTCCGAAACGTCGTGATTTATTATTTTATTTCTATTATTATTTATATTATTATTTTTATTTTATTTATTTTTATCTACGTGACTTTACCGAAAAAACCTGAGAGTATGCACATACGTATGTGGTCGACGTGGCGGGTTTCCTCTGTGCGAGTGAATCGCTGGTAGCATCACAAGCTCCTACTCGAGTATCATTCATGTTGGATTATCTCTACTGGAGTTACCGTGACTCACCCCCCTCCCCCCCGCTGTTATGCAGACAGATGGACGCAGCTGATGCATCAACGTTTTTAACCCAAGTTAAAAATTTAAGACGAGGGTAATTCAATTTGTAACCGCGCATGCTATATCGCAATCCCACGAGAAAGAGTTTGGGCCTTTTAAGTGTCTCTTAAAAGTCCGTGTAGGTTGAAGGCTGCTGCTCCTGCTGCTGCTGTTGCTGCTGCTGCTGTGAATGTGCAGCAGTGGGATGATGACGATGGCTGAGCTCCAGACGAAGGGGGCTGCCACGGAGATGCGACGGCCGTCAGTGGCCGTGGTCCCGGTCCTTGGTGTGTAGAGAGGAGGAGGTTGTGAGTCGTGCTGCTGCTGCTGTAGAGGAGGAGGAGGTTGTGAGTCGTGCTGCTGTTGTAGGGAGGAGGTTGTGAGTCGTGTTGCTGCTGCTGTAGAGGAGGAGTAGTGAGTCGTGTTGCTGCTGCTGTAGAGGAGGAGGAGGTAGTGAGTCGTGCTGCTGCTGCTGTAGAGGAGGAGGTTGTGAGTCGTGCTGCTGCTGCTGTAGAGGAGGAGGTTGTGAGTCGTGTTGCTGCTGCTGTAGAGGAGGAGGTTGTGAGTCGTGCTGCTGCTGCTGTAGAGCAGGAGGAGGAGGTTGTGAGTCGTGCTGCTGTTGCTGTAGAGGAGGAGGAGGTTGTGAGTCGTGCTGCTGCTGTAGAGGAGGAGGAGGTTGTGAGTCGTGCTGCTGCTGCTGTAGAGGAGGAGGAGGTGTGAGTCGTGCTGCTGCTGCTGTAGAGGAGGAGGAGGTTGTGAGTCGTGTTGCTGCTGCTGCTGTAGAGCAGGAGGAGGTTGTGAGTCGTGCTGCTGTTGTAGAGGAGGAGGAGGTTGTGAGTCGTGCTGCTGTTGTAGAGGAGGAGGTTGTGAGTCGTGCTGCTGCTGTAGAGGAGGAGGTTGTGAGTCGTGCTGCTGCTGTAGAGGAGGAGGTTGTGAGTCGTGCTGCTGTTGTAGAGGAGGAGAGGTGTGAGGCTGCTGTTGAGGAGGAGGAGGTGTGNGTCGTGCTGTGCTGCTGTAGAGGAGGAGGAGGNTGTGAGCGTGCTGTGTTGTAGAGGAGGAGGAGGTTGTGAGTCGTGCTGCTGTTGTAGAGGAGGAGGAGGTTGTGAGTCGTGCTGCTGCTGTAGAGGAGGAGGAGGTTGTGAGTCGTGGCTGCTGCTGAGAGGAGGAGGAATGTGCTGCTGTGCTGTAGAGGAGGAGGAGGTTGTGGTCGTGCTGCTGCGCAGAGGAGGAGGAGGTTGTGAGTCGTGTTGCTGCTGTAGAGGAAGGAGGAGGTTGTGAGTCGTGCTGCTGCTGTAGAGGAGGAGGAGGAGGTTGTGAGTCGTGCTGCTGNTGTGTAGAGGAGGAGGAGGTTGTGAGTCGGTTGCTGCTGCTGCTGTAGAGGAGGAGGAGGTTGTGAGTCGTGCTGCTGCTGCTGCTGTAGAGGAGGAGGAGGAGGTGGTGAGTCGTGCTGCTGCTGCTGTAGAGGAGGAGGTTGTGAGTCGTGCTGCTGTTGTAGAGGAGGAGGAGGTTGTGAGTCGTGCTGCTGTTGTAGAGGAGGAGGAGGTTGTGAGTCGTGCTGCTGTTGTAGAGGAGGAGGAGGTTGTGAGTCGTGCTGCTGCTGTAGAGGAGGAGGAGGTTGTGAGTCGTGCTGCTGCTGCTGTAGAGGAGGAGGAGGTTGTGAGTCGTGCTGCTGTTGTAGAGGAGGAGGAGGTGGTGAGTCGTGCTGCTGCTGCTGCTGTAGAGGAGGAGGAGGTTGTGAGTCGTGCTGCTGTTGTAGAGGAGGAGGAGGTTGTGAGTCGTGCTGCTGCTGTAGAGGAGGAGGAGGTTGTGAGTCGTGCTGCTGCTGTAGAGGAGGAGGAGGTTGTGAGTCGTGCTGCTGCTGCTGTAGAGGAGGAGGAGGTTGTGAGTCGTGCTGCTGCTGCTGCTGTAGAGGAGGAGGTTGTGAGTCGTGCTGCTGCTGCTGTAGAGGAGGAGGAGGTTGTGAGTCGTGTTGCTGCTGTAGAGGAGGAGGTTGTGAGTCGTGCTGCTGCTGTAGAGGAGGAGGAGGTTGTGAGTCGTGCTGCTGCTGTAGAGGAGGAGGAGGTTGTGAGTCGTGCTGCTGCTGCTGTAGAGGAGGAAGGGGGGAGGATGAGGATGAGGGAGTGCTCCCGTGAGATGCTGTCGTGCAGGGCGACGGGAGAGCGAGGAGAGATGTGGAGGACGCCCGAGAGTAGAGGCGCCGTGGTGGCACGGGCCGGAGGTCGTGCAGCTGACCCCCTGCCGATGGGCAGCCAGGCGAGGGGGAGGTGGCTTTGACACCGTTGGGAGTTTCTCGAGTTTGCAGCCTGCCCACTGAGGTGTCGCGTTGCGAGAGCGGACGATGCGGTCGGTCTGCTGCCCCGTCGAAGGATTAAAGAGCGGTTGGCAAGGACCGCGACGCGCTTGGGGAAGCGGACGGTGGAACCGGCGAGTGGTCGGCTGGGCGCCACGGCGGACGCGCTGAGGGAGAGACCGCGGCCCAGAGAGCCACCGCTGCCGGCGGCGGGGTTGGCGCACTACTCGGAGAGCCTCTCCTCCCACCGCACCTCCGATTAGCTACGGTTGGCTACGTACGGTGCGAAAGAAGTTGAACGCCTACGTACGTACAGGCGCGTCGGTGGGACCGGCGGAGGTNGGGGGGGGTGATCGTCGTAGGACCGGTGGTTTGACGCCGGTCAGTCCGAGGCAGGAGACGTGCCGGCCGCCAACAGCTCGGGCCGAGGATGAAGACTCCCCCCCCACCCCCTACCGTGACCGAGAAGCTACAGCCTGAGAGGTCAGGCCTGGTCCTTTGTAGGCAGGGCTGGGCCGCCGATGCCAAAGTCAGATCCCAGGAGGGCGGCGGTGTGGGAGACCGACACGCTGACGATTGCAGGGATTGTAATGGGTGCGGGATCGTGGAAGGGTGTGTGGGATTGTGACGGGGTGCGGGGATTGTGGAAGGGTGTGTGGGATTGTGACGGGGTGCGGGGATTGTGGAAGGGTGTGTGGGATTGTGGAAGGGTGTGTGGGATTGTAACGGGGTGCGGGGATTGTGGAAGGGTGTGTGGGATTGTGGAAGGGTGTGTGGGATTGTAACGGGGTGCGGGGATTGTGGAAGGGTGTGTGGGATTGTAACGGGGTGCGGGGAGGGAACGTCGCCAGCGCGCACTCTTGCGGCAGTCCCGGTGGGATGAATGAAAGTGAATGACGATCATTTATGTTGAATCAGTTTGAGATTCTCAATGAAAGTGAACGATAATCATTCGCGATTTGACCTTCGGAGTGAATTCATTCAAGGTTTTCTCGACGAGAGTGAACGAGAGGTGGAATCGACGTGAGGTTCTCGGTGAGAGTGACGCTCGGCTTGCCGTTCTCGTCGTGGGTACTCGACGGCCGTGGGATTCCAACGGCGACGATCGCCCGAGATCCGACCTCCGTGTGAGACCACGGCGATCCGTTCTCAGGATCCCGCCACGGAGACTGCCCTCCGGCCATTTAGGATTTGCCCTCGGTGACCCGGATCAATGACGCAATCTCGGTGAACGTGACCGACCATCGTGTCGGATTTGACATCTCGCCGCGGTGGCTATGAGATGTTGACTACCTCACCTGGTACGCAGGAGGTCGTCGGTTCGATCCCGACCCTGACGCCTGCTGCTGCTGTATATTTGGAGTTTGCGTCCCTCTCATCATCATCACGGTGGCTAGATGTTAACTCCCTCGCCTGGTACGCAGGAGGTCGTCAGTTCGATCCCGACCCTGATGCCTGCTGCTGTATATTTGGAGTTTGCGTCTCTCTCATCATCATCACGGTGGCTAGGAGATGTTAACTCCCTCGCCTGGTACGCAGGAGGTCGTCGGTTCGATCCCTGACGCCTGCTGCATATTTGGAGTTTGAGTGTCTCCTCTCTCCCGTGGTCGCGTGGATTTTTCTCCGGGCCCTCCATTTTTTTTCCTCTCCACATTCAGAATCGACATCACCGCGCGTTCAGAGTATTTGGCTGCTGTGCATCCCCACGTGATGATAAACCACTTCTCTGAGCTGTCATTTGTGGCCAGGTCACTTCTGAAAAAGAGCTATACAGCTCGGTGGACCTTACATAGTTAAAATAACAAAAAACTGTCTAAGTTTAAAAAAATGATAGATCGTGTTGGATGAAAGCGACAGATTGTAAAACTTGCAGCGGATTTCCAAGTTTATCCCTGGGTTATGTTTTAACATTCCCCAGGTGTTCTGGATCATGTCCAGGCCGGCTCCGTGTTAGGACCGCCGCGTGACCAAGTTCGACCCGGTACGGTCCTTGAATTTTGACTCTCTGTGAGTTCGGGTGGAAGGAATTTTCGTTTACTGATATCTGGCTGCGGCAATGCGTTTGAACAGTTCTGGTGGACCTTGCTGCTGGCCGAGTGATATGCCTGGGTTTGGTCTCCAGGGGAAAGAGGTGGCATCCCTACTCTGCACACAGATTCATCAGACTATGCACGTGTACTGGAGGAATCGAGAGCTGTATTTGGCTGCAGTGCATTGCCACGTGATACGCCACCTGGTGGAGCTATCATTTGTGGCCGTTGGCTTCTGGAAAGAAAAGAAAAGAGAGCTACGCTGCTCAGTGGGCCTTACGTGGTAAAATGAGAAAAGCAAAGTTAACGATGAACTAAAATTCAACAATTAGTTTGTTTTTATTTTACCAGCTAAGGCCCACCGAGCCATGCAGCTCTTTTTCAGAAGCGGCCTGGCACGGGGTTGGAATGTTACAACAAAGAAAGAGGAGAAAGACAGTGCACACTATAGGAAAGGTAAACATGTGACTTAAATATATACATGTACAAATAAAACTAAACCATGTTCTATACTCGTTGGTTCTTTCGGTAAAGTCACGTGGGTATAAAATCATCATGATGATCATGATGATTATTGCTTGTGTTGCGATCGACACGTCGTGATTTAATTTCTTTTATTTTCTACTCTACGTGACTTTACCGAAGAACCAAAGAGTATGGACTGCAGTCACGAAAACTTGAAATCAGATTAAACTTTGCTCTATCTTGATAATAGGGTTTTCCCATCCTTTTTTCAGGCAACAAAACTGTTCTATCTAGCAGCTATAGCCCACTTGATGTTTTAACTTATTTTTTCAGGATCGACCAAAGGGAAGCTCATGGTACAAAACCTGAGCTGCTCCCTGATATAACCCCCCCCCCCCCAAGGGCTTTGGAGAACCCCAGCTGTGACGGAACCATGGATCTGCAATAGAGTCCCAGTCGTGATGTTAACCACAGCGGCGCTGTGCAACGCGCCGATCGATCGGTTCTCGCTCGCCACCACAGGGCTGTGCACCACGGGGTGAAGAATTGGCGTGTGGGGTGATTGTGCGATGGGGTAACACCAAAACAACAACCACAACAACCACACAACAACAACACACGCACACAATCGGTGATACATCACAACGGTGTGTGTAATCGTCTGGAGCAGCAAGGGGAGATGAATGCTGCCCGGCACTTGCCAACCAACAGGGGGGGGGGGGGTATCGTTGTCGTCTGTGTGTTGGGAACATCGTGGGATGCCGTGAAGCCGGCGACACGAGTTCGATTCCCCTCGCGACCAACAGCGGATGTTTGAACCGGTCCCGGGCCTCCCCTAGGACGACTCGGCCTCAAATGAGTATCTGGTGTGCGGTGTGTAAACATCGGCACCGGGGAGACAAAGGCGGGCGGAAGGGCGTGGTACTGGCCATGCCAACTAATCGTGAACCGTGCACGCCTTAGTCAGGTACTTGCTCATAGCACTTTCCCCACGGCTGGTGGAGGCTACACTGGGATGTTTGTCTTTGTGACTGGCGCTGTGTGGGTTAGGTGGACGCGATAGGCCGGGAGCGTGCGAGCGGTGGACCCGTGTTGCACCCCCTGGGTTTACTGCCCCCCCCCCCCAGCTTGACCCCTCCCTAGCTTGACCCCGTCCCTGGGTTGACCCCTACCCTCGCTTGACCCGTCCCTGGGTTGACCGCCCCCCTAGCTTGACCCCCCCCCTCCCCTGGGTTGACCCGCCCCTGGGTTGACTCCCTTGTGTTGATCGCCCCCTACCCTGGGTTGACCCCTCCCCAGGTTGATCCTCCCTCCTGGGTTGACCCCCCTCCCCTGGGTTGAACCCCCACCCCCGGGTTAACCCTGGGTGGTAGAGTATACGCCGTGACCCTGCTGCCTTGTCATGTGTGTGTGCGCGCATATAAAGTGTAAACGTGCTCCTGCGGCGTCCGCCTGCGTCATTCCGCGGGCTTCCTCGACTCGTCATCGCACGCGCAACATCTGACCGCTGGCCGCCTTGAAAGGCGACAAGAGGCCGGAGTGGTTGAGTCGACGCACCTCCTGAAGTTCACATCGCAGTCGGATTCTGGCTACGAAGCTCTTAATAACTAGATTTGAAGTTTTCGTGACTGCAAGGATTCATACTTTTTCGGTAAAGTCACGTAGGTCAAAAATAAAATAAATGAATTTAGTTTTCATTTCTTTTATCTTCTTTTTACCGAGAAAATCAAAGAGTATTTGGATCCACCCAGTCCCGTCCCTTGGCATCTCCACGCTGCTGTCTCAGTCATTTAAACTGACTCTTAAAATGACTAAAGTATAAGTGTGAAAGTTCTTCACCCCCACCACCCCATAATTGTGGAATGGTTTTGTAATGAGAGCGCCATCTCCTGTATTATATGGGCGTTACTTGTTATGCAGTTATGGTTTATCTATGGTAGGGTTTATATCTGGAGCAAAGGTNGGGGGGGGGGGCGGATCCACCCGGGAAGCCTCCGGAGCGTTCGAAAGTTCCAGGAGGGGCGTGCCAGAGGCGGGGCTTAGCCGCCGGGGAGCGAATATAAGCGGGGGCCGGAGAACGTGCGGGGTCGGTGTTGAAGATCAAGAGGAGCTCCCCATCGCTGGTGCCTCGCCATCTCCATCGGCCACGTGGCAGCTCAACCTCCAGCCGCTCAACCGCTCCCGAGCGCGCCGTCAGCGGCGGCGTGTTAGCGAGCGGGCGAGCGCCACGTGGCGCGGGGCAGCGAAGTCGCCTGGGCGGTGTAACATCCGGAGAGAGAGAGAGAGAGACAACCAAGCTGTACCGAAGATTTATTAATAAACAACGTAAAGTTCTTACCGTGTCGGAGCCATTTATTACAGTTTGATGCGGCGTTCTTCATTGCAAGTGTAGTGAGTCCAACTGAGTAGCAGATGTCTTGGGAGCACCACTATTTATTTCAATAACTCAACACAACATAACAACCTACACTTGGGTGTTGAATGCCCATCTAGCCACGCTACGGCAGAACTATATACGGTTCGCTATCCGGCCAGGACCACGAGCTCAGTCCTGGACCGCGTGGCAAGAGGCTTTTACCCGACATGGATCTTCATCACCAGCAACACGAAGAACCCGAGCCCCTCACGGGGNCCCCCGTTATATCGGCCTGGGCTGGGGCTGGCTCCGCCCCTCGCCCGCCCACCTTCCAGATCTCTCGAGCTCTTTCTCGAAGGCTCCCGAGAGTTCTTTTATACCACGTGACCGCCCAGCGGCCCCGTCCACCAGTGCCCCCCTCCAATATCATCCGCTCACGTGTCGGCAGGTCAACCGGCGTATCATGCCCCAAGGTCACCCTGGCTGGCTCACGCTCCCTCTCGCTCCCCACCGGGAGCCCGCACCGCACACTGTACGTGGTGCCTCTGCGCTGACCAGCGCTCACCCAAGCCCCGCTAGGGCTGGTGTGCTACGCCCAGTAAGCGGGCTGCACCTACTGCCAACACATTACCCGCCGTGGCTTCGTAAGCCCGGCACCACAGTGACAATCACAGTCGCTACACAAGGCCCACGGGGCCACTGGTGGCCCCTGGTGGCCCCTGGGTGGCCTTCAGTGCGGCCCTGACGTAAGCCCCCCCCCCCCCGACAATCCACGAGTGACAACACCACCCATCATCACGCTGCTGTCAACCCCCCCCCCCAATATGGACTTGGGAAGCACGCTCCTGGTTCTGAACTTATGAAGGTAGGGAAGGCGCAGTGGTGCGATTGTGGCCATGCAACTCAATTATGGAGCGCAGAGTGAGTGTGAACCCACTGTGGCCTGTGCTGTTAGCAACGGAGGAGGAGGAGGAACAGCAGAACCACAGGAACTCGGTAAACCCCGGAAGCCCTCTCGTCCTAGCCAGTAGCCGGTCATGGGTGGTCTAGTAGCTCCTGAACATATTGCTGCTGTCATAGGCAAGTGAGAAGGCGATGATGCCCTTGAGAAATACGAGATTGTATGGTTGGGCAAGCATCTTCTGGGCTCGGATGTAAACTCAACTTTAGATTTTATAGCTATATTTTTTATAAGCGATCTGGCCACATGATAGCGAATGATGTGGTGGCACGTGTAAAGAAGGAGGTGGGGGGGGTGAAGGAGGTGGTGGGGTCAAGGTGGTGGTGGGGGGTGAAGGAGGTGGGGGGGGTGAAGGAGGTGGCGGGTGAAGGANNGGGGGGGGGGAAGGATNGGGGGGGGAAGGAGGTGGGGGGTCAAGGAGGTGGTGGGAGGGGTGAAGGAGGTGAAGGGGGGGTGAAGAAGTTGGTAGGGGGTGAAGGAGGTGAAGGGGGGGGGGGTGAAGGGGGGGGGGTGAAGGGGGGGTGAAGGAGGTGAAGGGGGGGGGGTGAAGGGGGGGGGGTGAANGGGGGGGGTGAAGGAGGTGAAGGGTGGGGGTGAAGGAGGTGAAGGGGGGGTGAAGGAGGTGTTGGGGGGGGGTGAAGGAGGTGGGGGGGGGGTGAAGGAGGTGGTNGGGGGGGGTGAGGGGAGAGCAACAACGCTTATTGGCTAACCGAGTGCACGTGACGCAATCGCCACCATGTTGGGTGAGGGAAGAGATCGGCAGCGGGCAGCTCAAGATGGCAGCACCGGAAGTGACGCGCCGTGTTGACGGAAGTGACCGCGGGGGTGCGCGGGGGGGTCACCGGCGCGGAGCTTGAACGGCGGCGAGAGGAGCGGGAGACTGTGGAGGGTGGGAATCGATTACTATTAATCATATCGATTCCAGCAAACGCGATCCAGGTGTTGTTCCTACAGGAAATAATGGATTTAACTAAATTTTATGCCTAAACTATCCGTAGGAACAGTTGCGACTAAGCAATTTGGGCCGAGCGAAACCGCGATCGACTGTAAAAGAGGGACTAGAACGGTGGAGTCGATTCGTTAGGATCGACTGTCGTCGATTAAGAATGAAGTAATCGCTGCCCCGGGTGGAGGAGGAGGTTGTTGGTGCTGGTGGAGGTGGTGGTGGAGATGGAGGGGGAGATGGAGCCCCCGTGGGGATGGAGTTCTCGGAGTTGGTGCGGCACACGGGACGCCTGTGCGCCTTCTCTCCCGACGGGGCCTACCTGGTGAGGCACACGGGGAGACACACGGGGAGGGGGGCATGGGGAGACACACGGGGAGGGGAGACGTGGGAGACATGGAGACACTGGGGGGGGGGGGCATGGGGAGACCACGGGGAGGGGGGCATGGGGAGGGGGGGGGGGGGGGGGGGGGGGGGGGATGGGGAGACAACGGGGAGGGGNGCGTGGGGAGACACACTGGGGGGGGGGGGGGGGGGGGGGAGGAGACACTGGGGGGGGGGCATGGGGAGACACA
>MU249596.1:9601578-9642084 GCA_018977245.1 Lethenteron camtschaticum
CTGATTGTGTGGGTGTGTGTGTGTCTGATTGTGGTGTGTGTGTGTCTGATTGTGGTGTGTGTGTGATTGTGGTGTGTGTGTCTGATTGTGGTGTGTGTATCTGATTGTGGTGTGTGTGTGGTTATGATGTTGTTTGTTGTTGTGGTGTGTGTGTGTCTGATTGTGGTGTGTGTGTGTCTGATTGTGGTGTGTGTGTATCTGATTGTGGTGTGTGTGTGTCTGATTGTGGTGTATGTGTGTCTGATTGTGGTGTGGGGTGTTGTTTGTGTGTATGNATTGTGGTGTGGTGTGTGTGTGTGTGATTGTGGTGTGTGTGTGTCTGATTGTGGTGTGTGTGTTATTGTGATTGTGGTGTGTGTGTGTGTCTGATNGTGGTGTGTGGTGTGTGTGTGTCTGATTGTGGTGTGTGTGTGTCTGATTGTGGTGGTTGTGTGTATGATTGTGGTGTGTGTGTGTCTGATNGTGTGGTGTNATGTAGGTGTGTCTGATCGTGGTGTGTGTGTGTCTGATTGTGGTGTGTGTGTGTCTGANTGTTTGTGTGTGTGTGTCTGATTGTGGTGTGTGTGTTCTGATTGTGGTGTGTGTGTGTCTGATTGTGGTGTATGTGTGTCTGATTGTGGTGCGTGTGTGTGTGTCTGATTGTGGTGTATGTGTGTCTGATTGTGATGGTGTGTATCTGATTGTGGTGTGTGTGTGTTGATTGTGGTGTGTGTGTCTGATTGTTGTGTGTGTGTCTGATTGTGGTGTGTGTGTCTGATTGTGGTGTGTGTGTCTGATTGTGGTGTGTGTGTGTCTGATTGTGNTGTGTGTGTGTCTGCATTGTGGTGTGTGTGTGTGTCTGATTGTGGTGTGTGTGTATCTGATTGTGGTGTGTGTGTATCTGATTGTGGTGTGTGTGTTGTGTGGTGTGTCTGATTGTGGTGTGTGTGTGTCTGATTGTGTGTTGTCTTGTGTGTGTGTCTGATTGTGGTGTGTGTGTATGATTGGTGTGTGTGTCTGATTGTGGTGTTGTGTGTCTGATTGTGGTGTGTGTGTGTCTGATTGTGGTGTGTGTGTGTGTCTGATTGTGGTGTGTGTGTGTCTGATTGTGGTGTGTGTGTCTGATTGTGGTGTGTGTGTCTGATTGTGGTGTGTGTGTGTCTGATTGTGGTGTGTGTGTCTGATTGTGGTGTGTGTGTGTCTGATTGTGGTGTATGTGTGTCTGATTGTNGTGTGTGTGTGTATGATTGTGGTGTGTGTGTGTATGATTGTGGTGTGTGTGTATGATTGTGGTGTGTGTGTCTGATTGTGGTGTGTGTGTATGATTGTGNTGTGTGTGTGTGTGATTGTAGTGTATGTGGTTGTGTGTCTGATTGTGNTGTGTGTGTGTGTCTGATTGTGGTGTGTGTGTCTGATTGTGGTGTGTGTGTCTGATCGTGGTGTGTGTGTCTGATTGTGGTGTGTGTCTGATTGTGGTGTGTGTGTGTCTGATTGTGGTGTGTGTCTGATTGTGGTGTGTGTGTCTGATTGTGGTGTGTGTGTCTGATTGTGGTGTGTGTCTGATTGTGNTGTGTGTGTGATTGTGGTGTGTGTCTGATTGTGGTGTGTGTGTGATTGTGGTGTATGTGTCTGATTGTGGTGTGTGTGTTTGATTGTGGTGTATGTGTCTGATTGTGGTGTGTGTCTGATTGTGGTGTATGNTTGTGTCTGATTGTGGTTGTGTGTCTGATTGTGGTGTGTGTGTGTGATTGTGGTGTGTGTGTGTCTGATTGTGNTGTGTGTGTGTGTTCTGATTGTGGTGTGTGTGTCTGATTGTGGTGTGTGTGATTGTGGTGTATATGTGTCTGATTGTTGTGTATGTGTGTCTGATTGTCACGTGTGTGTGTGTCTGACTTGTTGTGTGTGTGTGTGATCGTGTGTGTGTGTCTGANTGTGTGTGTGTGTGATTGTGGTGTATGTGTGTCTGATTGTGGTGTATGCAGTGTATGTGTGTCTGATTGTGGTGTGTGTGTCTGATTGTTGTGTATGTGTGTCTGATCGTGGTGTTTGTGTGTCAGATTGTGGTGTGTGTGTGTCTGATTGTGNTGTGTGTGATTGTGGTATGCAGTGTGTGTGATTGTGGTGTGTGTCTGATTGTGGTGTGTGTGTGTGATTGTGGTGTGTGTGTGTGTCTGATTGTGGTGTGTGTGTCTGATTGTGGTGTGTGTGTCTGATTGTGGTGTGTGTGTCTGATTGTGGTGTGTGTGTATCTGATTGTGGTGTGGTATCTGATTGTGGTGTGTGTGTGATTGTGGTGTGTGTGTATCTGATCGTGGTGTATGTGTGTCTGATTGTGTATGATTGTGGTGTATGTGTATCTGATTGTGGTGTATGTGTGTCTGATTGTGGTGTATGTGTGTCTGATTGTGGTGCGTGTGGTTGTGTGTCTGATTGTGGTGTATGTGTATCTGATTGTGGTGTGCGTGTGTCTGATTGTGGTGTGTGTGTATCTGATCGTGGTGTGTGTGTATCTGATTGTGGTGTATGTGTATCTGATTGTGGTGGTGTGTGTCTGATTGTGGTGTGTGTGTGTATCTGATCGTGGTTGCCAGGCCACGTGTGTGGGCTACCGCGTGTGGTGGTACGTCCGCACGTGCGGTGGCTCAGCTGCACTCGTGCCTCGCTGCGTTCGCACATCGGTGGTGCCCCGACTCGCGCTTCCTCCTCTGCGCCATCTACCCCGCGCACTCGTCCAGGTGACACAACCGTGGAGTGTGCGTGTGTGTGGGGAGCGGGAGCAACGGTTAGCGCGCTATGAACCCGGCGACCCGAGTTCAAGTCCCACTCACGCCCGACACAAGTGGCGATAACACCTCGCGTTGCCTCGCAGTCAGACGCCTGGGTTCGATTCCCTGCGCACGTGCGGTGGTGCCTGCGCACGTGCGGTGGTACCTGCGCACGTGCGGTGGTACCTGCGCACGTGCGGTGTTCCTGCGCACGTGCGGTGGTACCTGCGCACGTGCGGTGGTACCTGCGCACGTGCGGTGGTACCTGCGCACGTGCGGTGGTACCTGCGCACGTGCGGTGGTTCCTGCGCACGTGCGGTGGTACCTGCGCACGTGCGGTGGTACCTGCGCACGTGCGGTGGTACCTGCGCACGTGCGGTGGTACCTGCGCACGTGCGGTGGTACCTGCGCACGTGCGGTGGTTCCTGCGCACGTGTGCACGTCGAACTTCCTCTCGCACCGTTGCGTAGCCAGCCGTGCTAATGGGACGTGCGGGGAGCGGTGGCGCAGCGGTTAGCGCTATGCTGCGCTACGAACCCGGCGACCCGAGTTTGATTCTCGCTCACGGCCACCGGTGACGATTGTCTGAACCGGTCGTGGACCTCCCCGAGTTCGACTTGCACACACACACAGTCTTCGCTGTGGGTGTGTACGTGCGTGAACGTGTGGGTGTGTGTGTGCGGGAGCGGTAGAGCAACGGTCAGCGCGCTATGAGCCCGGCGACCTGAGTTCAAGTCCCACTCACGCCCGACACAAGCGACGATTATCCAAATCGGTCCTGGGCCTCTCCTAGGCAGACTCGGCCTCAAATGAGTAACCTGGCGCTGTGTGTAAACACCGCCACTCGGGTGACAAAGGCGGCCGGGCGTGGTGCTGGCCGTCCACCCCCTCGTGTGCCGCGGTGCCGGCAGCCTTCACCGGTGCCGCTGCTGCTGCTACTCGCTAACCGCACTTGCCCTGCGACGGTCTGTAAAGATCTTCTTGGTTCTTTCGGTAAAGTCGCGTAGAAGGGAAATAATAAAAATAAATCATAATAAAATACAATTCTCACGACGTTTCGGCCACAACGCAAGCAGCCGTCCTCAGGTGAAGAACAGGTCTGTCGGGAAGACAGCGTCTTTCATTCAGACGCTGTCTCCCCGACAGACCTGTTCTTCACCTGAGGACGGCTGCTTGCGTTGTGGCCGAAACGTGAGAATTGTATTTTATGATGTTTTATTTTTATTATTTTATTATTTCCCTTCTACGTGACTTTACCGAAAGAACCAAGAAGATGAATCCCTGCAGTCACGAAAGCTTTAGGTCTGTAACGAGGCTATGACGGTGGGGGGTATCTGTGTATCGCGGCCTCGCTGTGTGCTGCGTTGCACCGCTAGTCGAGTAGACAACCATGTGTTCAATAAACCCTCGAAGCCAGGATGACCGTCCAACTCTGATCGTCATTTATTGATTGTAACAGGTAAAACTGGTGAGAAAACACAGATACAGCATCTGTTATAATTCGGAAACACCCACACAATGAACACCACAGCATCAGAACATTGTCTCAGATAACAATAGATCCTGGAAGGACCAGGCCCCCACATTACCCCTGAACAACTAGACAAAGGCACAAGCTGATGCGTTGCATACAGGCACAGTGTATTCATCCCACTGCACCCAAATGTACAGCATTACACTTAACACTAAACTGTGGATGAGATACTTCGTCATCACTCTCAGGATCGCAACATAGGCACAAGTCTGACTCGACCTACTAAATCACAAGTAACATCCACAATAAGGAAAGTCACAGGCTTCGTTACTAACTAGGCCTCGTATTTACTACAACAACTTAACGGCACCATAAAGGCATTTACATTGCTATAACGGTCATTCCAACATTACAACAGCATTTCCAATATTAGAGGAATATAAACAACTTACAGATAATGCTTCTTAAGCTCCCACAATGGATAAGTGCGGCTGTGGTCTCACTGAGATGCGATGCGTGCCGCCATCTTGACTTATCTGAGTAATGGCTGAAGCCCGCGTGGTACAGTGGAAATCTAACATCGTCACTTCCTGGTCACGTGACCAACATTAGCATCAAAAAACAGGAACTTCCTGTTAACGTACGCTCCCCATCTGCCGTGAGGCAAGACACTCCCCGTCTGGTATCTAGGAGATACCACCATTTATTTCCTATCTCATAAACAAGTGTATAACAACTTCCAACGGGTCGACTTATTTGTCCATATCTTTGCGAGACTATGGGCCTGATGAAAGTTCTTGCGACACCTTGCTTCGCAATCATAACCTCGACCTTTCGAACTTTTCCATCGGCACTTGGAATCGACTTGAGGATGCGGCCCATTGGCCACTCATTCCGTTTGGCTTGGTTGTCCTTCAGTAGGACGAGGTCGCCTTCTTGGATGTCTGGTCTATTAGACTGCCACTTGTTGCGCACTTGGAGTGTCGTAAGGTACTCGTTTTTCCAGCGACGCCAGAACGTGTTCGCGAAGCTCTGCACTTGTCTCCATTGACGTCTGTAGAGGTCTGCAGTGCTGGCCTCCTCGGTAGGTGCTGTGAGCACATCTGTCTTCTGGGTAAGAAGTGTAGCAGGAGTCAAGATGAATGGTGACTCCGGGTCGGTTGAGACGGGAATCAGGGGTCTTGAGTTAATTATGGCTGAAACCTCGGCCATGAGAGTGGTCAAGACCTCGTGAGAGAGCCGTGTGGACCCGACATCACATAGCATGGAGTCGAGAATGCGTCGAGCAATCCCGATCATGCGTTCCCAGGCTCCACCCATGTGCGAAGAGTGGGAGGATTGAAGATCCATGTGCAGCCTTGATCACTAAGGTATTTCCTGACAGAATAATCTTCGACATTCTCCGTATTGATCTTGAACTCTTTACATGCTCCTATGAAATTGGTTCCACAATCAGAACGGAGTTGCTTGGCTGGCCCTCTGATGGCGAAGAACCTCCGGAGTGCATTTATAAAGCTCGAAGAGTCCATGGACTCGATGACTTCGATGTGCACTGCTCGTGTACTCATACAGGTGAACAGCACTGCCCAACGTTTGCTGTTCGCGAGCCCTCCTCTGGTGCGGCGGGAGATGACTGTCCACGGTCCAACACGTCAATCCCTACAGAGGTGAAGGGAGGTTCCACACTGAGTCGATCGGCTGGAGGTCTGCCATTTTCTGCTCTTCCTGTTTTCCACGTAGCTTGCGACACGGATACACTTGTGGATTGTGCTGGCGATGCACCTCTTTGCTCCAACGATCCACAGCCCTGCAGATCGGATTGCTCCTGTGAAGTGCCGACCTTGGTGCTTGACCTTCTCGTGTAGTGGCGCACGAGTAAGATTGCGATGTGGCTCTGGCTTGGGATTATGAGGGGGTTTCGTTCATTCTCATCTAATTTTGCATTCCCTAGCCGACCACCGATCCTGAGCAAGTCGTCTTTGTCCATCCCGGGTTTAGCTTCCTGAGGGTGCTGACCCTAGGAAGGTCTTCTCCCTTGTTGATGGCCTTGATCTCACTTGCATAAGCTGCCTGTTGCACACAGCGGAAGATTGATTTCCTTGCTCTGGAAAGCTCGTCTTCAGTGCGTGGCACTGTGCAGTAATGCCATCCATTGCAGCTACCAGTGGTGCCTCTCATCGGGCGATGGAAGCAGTCTGCGATATGCGTTAAATGTGCTATCGCTCGCACGAGCGTCGTCCATTTCGAGAAATGTTCAAAATGGTGTGGACTCAGTGGACTTCTTGGTCGCACATTTGTTACGAAAGTTGTCACAAGAGGACGAATCTCCTTGTCGGACTCGGGCTCTGTGAGTCCAAAGGTCTCCTTGGTAGTACATGGGCCACCGTCACGTCGTAACAGGAACGCTGGACCCGTCAACCAGATGGTTTGATTCAGCAGAGATGCAGGGACGGACCTAGTTGCGAGATCTGCTGGATTCTGGTCAGTTGGAACGTAATTCCATTGCTCCGGCTGCGTCGATCTCCTGATGCGCTCCACCCGGTTGCTGATGTAGGTGTAGAACCTTCTGGTTTGGTTGTTTATGTAGCCTAGTACGACCTTACTGTCCGTGTAGAACTTGACCGCGTCCAGTTTGACGTCCAATTCGTCTAAGATCAGTTCCGCCACCTCTGTAGCAAGAACGGCTCCACACAGCTCGAGCCTTGGGATGGTATGTTCTGGTTGTGGGGCCTTGCCATGGAACTCCTTCCAGGATTCCCACTCAGACGACAGCTCCGAGTCGAGGAACGGAGAGGCCACGGCCGCAGCAACCACCGCCACGACCACCAGCAGAGCGACGAGCAGCGGCTTCACCTTAGTCTTCTTCCCGTCAGTCGGGACTGGCTTGGAGAAACGTGGAGGAACAAACTCCAACGAAGACGGTGGATACACAAGCGAAGTCATGGTGGTTTCTTCGTAAGTCTGCACGGTACAGCCTTGACTTCTCTCGCCGAGTTTCTCTTTCAGCGTGAAGTGGTTGGGGCACGGTTTGAAGAGCGACGTGCGTCCATTCGTGAGCACACTCGTTCTGAATGTGCTAATGTGGTCTGGTTTGTGTATTCCCTTCAGACAAACGTCACCTACGATGACCCATCCTAGGTCGAGTCTCTGGGCATAGGGAGCGTCGTGAGGTCCATTGCGTTGGTTACGAACCTTGTGGACTCTCAGCATGTCCCTGCCGAGCAGAAGTAAAATCTGTGCCGTGTGATCCAATGGCGGGATGAACTCTGCTATGGGTTTCAGGTGTGGGTGGTGACGTGCAACTTCGGGCGTGGGAATCTCACTCCTGTCGTCCGGTATCTCGTTGCACTCTGTCACCGTAGGAAGGGCTAGCTTCATGGTGCTATCTATGGTTTCCACCATGAGGCCGCTCGCTCTTCTTCCGCTGTCTCCATCAGTCCTGAGCATGTTCTGAGCGTGTATGGAAAGGAATTCCCACCTACACTTAGCTGATCAAAGAACTCTGACCTTGCCAAAGACCTGTTGCTCTGGTCGTCCATTATGGCGTACATCCTTACTGCCCTTTCAGGATGTCCTTTGGGATAGACTCGGACGAGGCATATCTTTGAGCAAGATCTTCCTTTGAAGCCTTCTCCACAGATTTTTGGTTGTGATTGACGAAGTGAGTGCGGCGGTCTCGCCTTGCTCCCCGCCGTGCTCTGCTTCGGGATCGGAAGCCTTAGTGCTACTGGGTTTCGAGTAAAATGTGTGCAGAGCAGTTGCGTGTTTGTCGCTGCCACATTCCTCGCACTTGATATCTGCCTTGCAATTCCTTGCAAGGTGGTTTGTAGAAGCACAGCATTTGAAGCACACTCCAAATTCTTTCAGCATGTTCTTCCGCTCTTCCAATGGCTTCCTCCTGAACTCACGGCATTTCTGGAGGGAGTGAGGTTTATCATGCAATGGGCATTGCTTCTCTGGATCCTCTATCTTTTTCTTTGTGGTGGTTGCCTGGACAGACTTTGCGAATGTCGTAGGAGAGACCTCAGTCTTGTGTACGGAAATTGGCACTCTCGCTGTTCCTCGTTTCGCCGTTGTCCTTTCCATTTTTGGGAGATCTGGACTGGAAATCCCCGTGGTGCCAAACATGAAACTCGGGTCATTTCTAGTCTTAGCCAGGTTGCGGATAAACTTTGAGAAAAAGAGAATGGGGGAATGCAACCTGATGCTCTGACTTGTATCTTGAACCCGCTGTTCTCCATTTTTCCTGCACGTCAAATGGCAATTTCTCTACGATGGGGTTCACGCCATGGTAGGTATTCAAGAAAATGAGACCTGGTAAGTAGGGATCAGCCTGGGCTGATTCAAGCTCCATCAAAAGATCTCCAAGCTCCAGTAACCTTTTATTGTCTCGACCAGAGATTTTTGGAAAGTTCTGCAACTTCTTGAAGAGAGCCTTCTCAATGGTTTCTGGGCTACCATAGCACTCCTCGAGCCTCTCCCACACCGCACGCAGGCTTGAGGCGGGGTCGTCAATGTTTGCTGACCGGATCCTCTTTGCGTACTCTGCAGATTCATTTCCTAACCATTTCACCAACAGGTCGAGTTCTTCACTTGCAGAGATGTCTGCATTTCGTATTGCATTCCTGAAGGTAGATCTCCAGGCTCGATAGTTCTCAGAGTGGTCATCAAACTTAACGAGTCCTGTGTTGATTAGTTCGCGGTGAGCCAGGTACCTAGCAAAGTCCCCTAGTCCTGCTGATCCAGAGTGTGTCCATATTGGCGCTTGTGAGGTGCTATTATTTGCTGCATTGCCTTGCATGCCGTCATTTGCGATGGCGTTGGACTGTGGGCCCAAAGGGTTTCGATCACGTTGGTTGGGTCCCCTTATGTGACTGTCTGGAATGTGGGTCTGACTTGGTGCATCCACGTCTGACCCCACGTGCGCGACGCTGAGTTGGCGACTAACTGCCAGAGCGGGATATGCATTTCCACCATTCCCGTAGTCAGCATTCATGTTCATTCGGTGTGGAGATGGCGAAGCCTGAACGTCCACCATTTGTTCAGTATGGTTTGGTGGAGGAGCATTGATGCATTGTTCAGACCAGTCCAAAATATTTTTTCTGGTGAGTTGATCACGGTCCTTGACAGGTATCTGCATGCCAAACTCACTCCAATTCTCTTCCTTATCCAGGTTGGCTGTTGCTTCGAGCACCTCTGCCTGGGCCCTTGCAGCAGCTGCTTCCCTTTTGAGTTGTAGGGTGCTTAACTTAGCATCCAGCTCAATTTTCTTCCGTGTGGCAGTAGCCACTAATATACGCTCTTGCTCTTCAAGCTCTGCTTTCTTCCGTGCGGCAGTAGCTGCTAATGTACTCTCTTCTTCTTGTATGCGAGCCTTTTCAATTAGCATGGCTTCCTCTTCAGCCATGTAGGCAATACGGGCGTTTGCTGCTTCTGCTTCTGCGCGTGCCTGAGCTGCTGCCATACTAGTAGATGATGTCTTTGAGTGTGCTGAGACTTTAGATCTTGTGGTGGACCTGGATGAGACAGAGTGCTGAGATCGTGTCTCTCTTAAGCCCTCCACACGGTCCATTGCATCTTGTATCACTGCCTGCACATTATCATCGAGCAGTTCAAGGAAGTGCTCTTGTCTGCGCACTCCCTCAATGCCCTCATTTGTTTTCACCTTCATCAGGAGGGAGATGTATCTATTTGCCAGGAGCTTGTAGCTTGAGCTGCTCACATTCACTCGCTGGATGGCCCGCTGAATTGAGGCCACTGTGTCTGAGGCATTTGAAGCTTCAGATAAATCTGCTTCAACCCGGTTCCATGCCCGTTGTATCCTGGCATCCAGGTCCTGTTTCTCAGCCTCATAGCTTTCCAAGGCCCGTTGCGTCAACCTGACCTCCCTCTGGGGCCTTGAACTCCCTTGGTCCTCTTGAGGCAGGATGGGAGATCCTGGATTGCTTGGTTCACCTTCTTCAGCATATCTCCCTGCTGAACTGTGTCTTTCCATGCTGTGATGCTTGCAGCACGATTTTAATGTAGACTCGTTGCAGAGCTCCTTGCTTGCTGCAGGCTGACTGCTTGAGAGCTGGTTGCTTGCTGCAGGCTGACTGCTTGAGAGCTGGCTGCAGAGCTGGCTGCAGAGCTTCTTGGGAGCTTTAAGAAGAGTATTTTTACTTGGCTGCAGAGAGCTGGCTGCAGCACTGGTTGGGAGCTTCAGGAAGAATATCTTTTTACTATCTCGGCCTCGCTGTGTGCTGCGTTGCACCGCTAGTCGAGTAGACAACCATGTGTTCAATAAACCCTCGAAGCCAGGATGACCGTCCAACTCCGATCGTCATTTATTGATTGTAACAGGTAAAACTGGTGAGAAAACACAGATACAGCATCTGTTATAATTCGGAAACACCCACACAATGAACACCACAGCATCAGAACATTGTCTCAGATAACAATATATCCTGGAAGGACCAGGCCCCCACATTACCCCTGAACAACTAGACAAAGGCACAAGCTATGCGTTGCATACAGGCACAGTGTATTCATCCCACTGCACCCCAAATGTACAGCATTACACTTAACACTAAACTGTGGATGAGATACTTCGTCATCACTCTCAGGATTGCAACATAGGCACAAGTCTGACTCGACCTACTTAATCACAAGTAACATCCACAATAAGGAAAGTCACAGGCTTCGTTACTAACTATGCCTCGTATTTACTACAACAACTTAACGGCACCATAAAGGCATTTACATT
Organism: Lethenteron camtschaticum; assembly: GCA_018977245.1. Taxonomy (NCBI): domain Eukaryota; kingdom Metazoa; phylum Chordata; class Hyperoartia; order Petromyzontiformes; family Petromyzontidae; genus Lethenteron; species Lethenteron camtschaticum. The sequence goes on from MU249596.1 coordinate 9,612,542, forward strand.
GCTATAACGGTCATTCCAACATTACAACAGCATTTCCAATATTAGAGGAATATAAACAACTTACAGATAATGCTTCTTAAGCTCCCACAATGGATAAGTGCGGCTGTGGTCTCACTGAGATGCGATGCGTGCCGCCATCTTGACTTATCTGAGTAATGGCTGAAGCCCGCGTGGTACAGTGGAAATCTAACATCGTCACTTCCTGGTCACGTGACCAACATTAGCATCAAAAAACAGGAACTTCCTGTTAACGTACGCTCCCCATCTGCCGTGAGGCAAGACACTGTGCCTCTGGTGTCTTGGTGTGCGTGCAGGTGTTCTCCATGGAGCACCCGGACTGGCGCTGCAAGGTGGACGAGGGCTCGGCGGGGCTGGTGGCCTCGCGGTGGAGCCCTGACGGGCGCCACATCCTCAACACCAGCGACTTCCAGGTGCCCTGCACAGTCTTGTATCGGCAGCGAACCCTTGCTCATCAGACACACATGGGGCTCCCTGGCCTTGCCGAATTAGCCAATGTTCTGAATTATGAACTATGGTGCTTATTCTTAGGTTTTTTCGGTAAAGTCACGTAGGTAAAACATTTTAATTAATAAAAGTAAAATAAAAATAAGATAAAAATCACGACGTTTCGGAGGCAACACAAGCCTCCATTTTCAGGTGGAACCGTCACAGCACGATAGCTGTATCAAGTGAGAGAAATTCCAAGAAAACACTCCTTGTATATATACTGGTTGAGGGTGGGAGGAGCCAAGGTAGGCCCTGGCAACGGTTTCAGCCGCACCACCTTTACATAACAAAAGGTTCAGTCCTATTTCCACGCACCTTTACATCAGCCGCACCTAGTCTACACAACGAAGGCTAATTCCTAACAGCGTGCTTCAGCCGCACCGAACCTCACAATTATAATATCCAGGGCCTACCTTGGCTCCTCCCACCCTCAACCAGTATATATACAAGGACTGTTTTCTTGGAATTTCTCTCACTTGATACAGCTATCATGCTGTGACGGTTCCACCTGAAGACGGAAGCTTGTGTTGCCTCCGAAACGTCGTGATTTTTATTTTATTTTACTTTTATAAATTTTTATTTTTTACCTACGTGACTTTACCGACAAAACCTAAGAATATGAATCCTTGCAGTCACGAAAGCTTCACATCTAGAATTAATACAATGGTGCTTCCCAGGGCCTCCCGCCCCAATAGAAAATAAAAATACAAATTTGTTTTTACCAAACTCTTCACGCAACATACGCATTGACGCGCACCCTGCATCAGTTCTATCCAAAAAACTTTGGATTTCTCTCGCAGACTCGGGGATTTATACCGCGGTCCCTTTCTATGACTTCTCGGTAGACGACATTTGTGCTGTGCTAGTGACGAATTGGCACATTCTGTTTCCGTGACAACCCTCACTAGTTGGCTGTGTCGGGTGGTGGCAGGTTTTAACGACACATATATTTACGCGATCTAACTCAAAAACCTCTTATAGATGATATTATATTCTTGGTTCTTTCGGTAAAGTCACGTAGAAGGGAAATAATAAAATAAAAAAATTTTACGTAATCAAATTCTCACGACGTTTCGATTGCAACACAAGCAATCTTCATCAGATTGCTTGTGTTGTATTATGGATGATATTGGGCGCGAAAGCGCCCAATATCATCCATAATACTGACAATCAGATTTATGACAGAGATGAGTTCATAAAAAAAAGCAAGTTAGACAAAATTTCGTGAATTACTGTCGTACTATTGCCATGAATTTTAATGCAGAAATATTTGCAATGTGTTTCGGGGACAGTCACTCCAACTCTACTCCTCACGAAAAACTAGACACATCCATCACTTTTCCCAATGCAACAAATAATAATAATGAGCGTAAATATTGAGACGATTGAATAATAATAATAATGAATTCAAAGCCAAAAACAATCCACCCTTTCAGGGAACTCGCCAGGTGCCGCTTGTCGGCTGGGACTGGCGAGGCGGTGTGCAGGCGTTGCCGCTGCACCGCGATGGGGACACGCCGATGGGTGACGCGGCCTCCGGGGTGCCTCTCGTTTGACGATCTCGCGCCGTGCGACGTTTTGTCAACGGATGCAATTCGATCTCATCAGCCGAATGGGGGGTGCCCGTTATTTGAGAGTTTGCGCGAACGTGAAATTTCGTAAGCCGAACGTTCCTGAAGCGCGGGAGGAGGCGGGAGGTGGGCGGATTTCACGGCGCCCGTCCGCCACGCTGTCCCAAGTGCTCGCCAACGGCACTTGCCCCGACGTTTGAGCAAGGCTACAGTGGGGCACCTCTGTCTTTGTGTGATTTCAAACAGCTGCGCATCACCGTGTGGTCACTGAGCAGCAAGGCAGTCTCGTACATCCGCTACCCCAAGGCCTGCGCACAAGGTACGACCCCTGGGCCCACTCGAGCCCCAGCTGCCTTAACCTCCTCTTCCCAAACTTAAACCCCGTCCCCTTGACCCCAAGTCGCCCACATACCTGTGTGTGTGTGTGTGCGCGTGCGTGCGTGCGTGTGTGTACGTGCGTGCGTGTACGTACGTGCGTGCGTGTACGTACGTGCGTGCGTGCGTGTGCGGCGTGCGTGTGTGTGCGTGTGTGTGTGCATGTGTGTGCGTGTGTGTGTGTACGTACGTGCGTGTGTGTGTACGTACGTGCATGCGTGCGTACGTGTGTGCGTGTGTGCGTGTGTGTGTGTGTGCGTGTGCGTGTGTGTGTGTGTGCGTGTGTGTGTGTGCATGCGTGCGTGTGTGCCTGTGTGTGTGTGTGCGTGTGCACACTCAGGTGGGGGTGGTGGCGCGGCGGTTAGCGCATTGCGCTACGAACCCTGCGACCCGAGTTTGATTTCCCGCTCACGGCCAACACCATCGACGAGTATTTTAACCGGTCCTGGGCCTCCCCTAGGTCGATTCAGCCTCAATTGAGTACCTAGTGCGATGTGTAAAAAGCATCGCCACTGGGAAGATAAAGGCGGCCGGCGTGGTGCTGGCCACCCACCCCTCGTGTGCCACAGTGCCAGCCTTCGTAAGTGCTGCTGCTCGCTAACAGCACTTGCCCCAACCGTCTGTTGAGACTATACGGGGGATCTTTGCCTTTGCACAGGTGTGGACTTCACGAGGGACGGCCGCTTCATGGCCCTGGCGGAGCGCCGCGACGGCACGGACTGCGTGAGCATCTTCTCCTGCGGCGACTGGCAGCTTCGGCAGGTGTGTGCACACACCGTGTGAGCACACACGCGGTGTGTGAGAGCACACACCGTGTGTGTGCTCACACACACGGTGTGTGAGCACACACCGGTGTGTGCTCACACACACGGTGTGTGAGCTCACACACACGGTGTGTGAGCACACACACTGTGTGAGCACACACACGGTGTGTGTGTGCTCACACACGGTGTGTGAGCACACACACGGTGTGAGCACACACGGTCCTCCTTCACAGCACTTGCCCCGGCAGTCTGTGCAGGCTTCACGGGGGATCTTTGTCTTTGTGTGTGTGCGCGCAGCACTTTAAAGTTGAGACGGAGGACTTGGAGGGACTGGCCTGGTCTCCCAGTGGGAGTGAGCTGTGCGTGTGGGACTCTGCCCTACAGGTGAGTGTGAGCGTGTGTGTGCAGGTGAGTGTGAGCGTGTGTGTGTGTGTGCAAGTGTGTGTGTGTGTGCAGGTGAGTGTGTGAGTGTGTGTGTGTGGAGGTGAGTGTGTGTGTGTGTGCAGGTGAGTGTGTGAGTGTGTGTGCAGGTGAGTGTATGTGCAAGTGTGTGTGAGTGTCTGACTGCAGGTGAGTGTGTAACTGCAGGTGAGTGTGTGGAGGTGTGTGTGTGGAGGTGTGTGTGGAGGTGAGTGTGGGAGTGTGCAGGGGAGCAGGGCTGAGCATGGGGGGGTGGGGCCCGGTGAGTTAATTGGGGGTGCTGTAGGTGGCTGTGTCTGCGGTCTGTGATCACGGGTGGTGATCACACGAGTAGGGAGACGCGGATTAACTCCACGCCTTGGCTGCCACCGACACATCCGCGCCACGTGCGCACCCTTCACGTGGGTGTGTGCGAGTGTGTGTATGTGTGCGTGTGTGTGTGCGTGGGGAGCGGTGGAGCAACGGTTAGCATGCTATGAACCCGGGGACCCGAGTTCAAGTCCGCTCACGCCCGACACGATTATAATCGTGGGTGTGTACGTGTTTTAGATACTTATCTAAATCGGTCCTAGGCTTCCCTAGGCAGACTCAGCCTCAAATGAGTAGCTGGTGCGGTGTGTCACCATCGCCACTCGGGAGAGAGACGGCCGAGCGTGGTGTTGGCCACCCACCCCTCGTGTGCCGTGCTGGCCTTCATAGGTGCTCGCTAACAGCCCCAACAGTCTTATAAAGGCTTTACTGGGGATCTTTGTCTTGTGTGTGTATGTGCGTGCTTGTGCTCGCGAACAGCACTTGCTCCTACAGTCTGTTAAGGCTATACGGGTGATCTTTGTCTTGTATACGGATGGCGATCCAGCGTTTAAGATCAGGGAAAGTGTCGGGCAGGGATGATCTCCCAAGCGAACTGCTGAGGAAGGTTGTTATTTGTGTGCAGATATCCCTATTTGACATCATTACGACTGTCTGGACCGCAGGATGGGTCCCGCAGGATTGAAAGGATGCCCTGGTGGTCCCTCTCTTTAAGAAGGAGGACCACACAGACTGTAACAACTACCGGGGCATCTCACTCATCAGTGTGCTAGGAAAGTTTCTGGCAAGGATTATTCAACATTGCCTTGCAATGAAAAGCTGAGGAGAGATTTGCGGAGCCCAAAATGGTTTCAGGCCAGGGCAGTCTTGCACAGATGTCATATTCTCTGTCCGTCTGTTACAGCAGAGTTGTGGGGAATTCCCAACAGGTTCTGCATGTCTGCTTTAATGACCTGGTCAAGGCCTATGAAACTATCAATAGGCCAGGGCTCTGGATTGTTCTTCGTGCTTTCGGAGTCCCTGACTCTCTGCTCACAATCATTAAGGACCTTCATGATGATGGCTGGTACTAGTGGGGCCAAAATCGGCCTCTGTGGAGGAGGCTCTTGAAGGATGCTCCTGGGCAGTTGGAGGCAGTTGCTCTCCAACAACAACGAGTGGAGCGCCGGGCAGCTAAAACGCAACAAGTTGGCACAGTAGGGGGCACAGGTGCTGCATCTGCCGGTCATCTCAGTCAATCCATGGCACTTGGGTCTGTCCCGTGACCTCCTGCCAGCTGCCTTTCAACAAAGTGCACATCACCTGGCACAAGCGCTGTGGTGATATCGCTGTCACTCAGTGGCGAATAGCGGTTGTTGTTGTTGTATGCGTGCGTGTGTAGTATGGCGTGTCCATGTATGTATGCATACGTGCGTGTGTTTCGTACGGCGATTGAGTGCACGCGTGTAGTATGGCGTATGCGTGTGTTCGTGTAGTATGGCTTGTGAGTATATGTATGCGTGTGCATGCGCGCGTGTAGTATGGCTTGTGAGTATATGTATGTGTGTGTGTGCGTGCGTGTGTAGTACGGTGTGTACGTGTACTCCTGGGAGGGGCGTCCCCTGTGCCGCCTGCGTGCCTACTCCTGGGCGCTGGGCGTGCGCTGCGTGGCCTGGAACCCCGCGGGGAGCGTGCTCGCCGTGGGCAGCTACGACCAGAAGGTGGCGACACGCGGGGAGCCACGGGGAGACACGGGGAGACACGGGAGACGCGGGGAGACGCGGGGAGACGCGGGGAGACGCGGGGAGGGGGGACACGGAGAGACACGGGGAGACACGGGGAGACGCGGGGAGACGCGGGAGACGCGGGGAGACACGGGGAGACGGGGAGACACGGAGACGCGGGGAGACACGGGGGAGACACGGGGAGACACGGGGAGACACGGGGAGACACGGGGAGATACGGGGAGATACGGGGAGACACGGGGAGACACGGGGAGACAGGGNAGANGGGGNGACACGGGGCGGGGAGGACACGGGGNGACACGGGGGGACAGGGGNGACACGGGGGAGACGGGAGGACANNGGGGGACACGGGGGAGAGAGGGGGAGACACGGGGGACACGGGGAGACACNGGGACACGGGGAGACNGGGAGACACGGGGAGACATGGGGAGATACAGGATACACGGAAAGACACAGGGACGCACGGGGAAATATGGGGACGCACAAGGAGACGTGGGATGACACGGGGACGAATGGGGAGGCACGGGAGGCAGGCAGCCTTTAAAGTTCAGTTCGCGTGCGTCTTCATGGCAGTGATGGAAGCGACGTCACAGTCGCACCATAATGACCCTTGAACCCTAGTATAGTCACCTCTGACCCTCACCTTTGCCCTCCCCCAATACAGGTCCGGTTGCTGAACCACGTGACCTGGCAGAAGGTGGCGGAATTGGTGCACACGAGCATCATGAGCGACCCCAGTGTGGTGAGGCCTCAGGGTGCACCGCGCCTGGCACGAGCGCCGGTGGTGATGTTATTTCTGCGTGTGACTGAATCGCGGCGATGCAAATCCAGCGGACTGGGCCCGACTCCTGGCTGTGAGCCTTCGTCACCACCGATGGCCCAGCTGTACTCGAGCAGGACTCCCTTAGGTCCGCTCAGCCTTGATGGGATAGCTGCCACTGCTTAGACTATGCCTGCCAGTTTTAGTGGGTGCGTGTGTGTGTAGTGGGTACNTGTGTGTGTGTGNGAGTGAGTACATGTGTGTGTGTGTTGAGTGAGTACGTGTGTGTGCGTGAGTGGGTACGTGTGTGTGTGTGCAGTGGGTACGTGTGTGTGCGTGTAGTGGGTACGTGTGTGTGTGCAGTGAGTACGTGTGTGTGTGCAGTGAGTACGTGTGTGTGTGCAGTGAGTACGTGTGTGTGTGTGTAGTGGGTACGTGTGTGTGTGTAGTGGGTACGTGTGTGTGTGTGTAGTGGGTACGTGTGTGTGCAGTGGGTACGTGTGTGTGTAGTGAGTACGTGTGTGTGTGCAGTGAGTACGTGTGTGTGTGCAGTGAGTACGTGTGTGTGTGTAGTGGGTACGTGTGTATGTATGTGTAGTGGGTACGTGTGTGTGCAGTGGGTACGTGTGTGTGTAGTGGGTACGTGTGTGTGTAGTGGGTACGTGTGTGTGTAGTGGGTACGTGTGTGTGTAGTGAGTACGTGTGTGTGTAGTGGGTACGTGTGTGTGTAGTGGGTACGTGTGTGTGAAGTGAGTACGTGTGTGTGTGCAGTGGGTACGTGTGTGCAGTGGGTACGTGTGTGTGCAGTGAGTACGTGTGTGTGTAGTGGGTACGTGTGTGTGTGTGTGTAGTGAGTATGTGTGTGTGTAGTGAGTACGTGTGTGTGTAGTGAGTACGTGTATGTGTGTGCAGTGGGTACGTGTGTGTGCGTGCAGTGGGTACGTGTGTGTGCGTGCAGTGAGTACGTGTGTGTGCGTGCAGTGAGTACGTGTGTGTGCGTGCAGTGGGTACGTGTGTGTGCGTCTAGTGGGTACGTGTGTGTGTGCAGTGAGTACGTGTGTGTGTGTGTAGTGGGTACGTGTGTGTGCGTGTAGTGGGTACGTGTGTGTGTGTGTAGTGGGTACGTGTGTGTGCAGTGAGTACGTGTGTGTGTGTAGTGGGTACGTGTGTGTGTAGTGGGTACGTGTGTGTGTGTGTAGTGGGTACGTGTGTGTGCAGTGGGTACGTGTGTGTGCAGTGGGTACGTGTGTGTGTAGTGGGTACGTGTGTGTGCAGTGAGTACGTGTGTGTGTGTGCAGTGGGTACGTGTGTGCAGTGGGTACGTGTGTGTGTGTAGTGGGTACGTGTGTGTGCAGTGGGTACGTGTGTGCAGTGAGTACGTGTGTGTGTGTGCAGTGGGTACGTGTGTGTGCAGTGGGTACGTGTGTGTGTAGTGGGTACGTGTGTGTGTGTGTGTGTAGTGGGTACGTGTGTGTGTAGTGGGTACGTGTGTGTGCAGTGAGTACGTGTGTGCAGTGAGTACGTGTGTGTGTGTGCAGTGGGTACGTGTGTGTGCAGTGGGTACGTGTGTGTGTAGTGGGTACGTGTGTGTGTGTGTAGTGGGTACGTGTGTGTGTAGTGGGTACGTGTGTGTGCAGTGAGTACGTGTGTGTGTGCAGTGGGTACGTGTGTGCAGTGGGTACGTGTGTGTGCAGTGAGTACGTGTGTGTGTGTAGTGGGTACGTGTGTGTGTGTGTAGTGAGTATGTGTGTGTGTAGTGAGTACGTGTGTGTGTGTGTAGTGAGTACGTGTGTGTGTGTGCAGTGGGTACGTGTGTGTGCAGTGGGTACGTGTGTGTGCAGTGGGTACGTGTGTGTGTAGTGGGTACGTGTGTGTGTAGCGGGTACGTGTGTGTGTCTTCTTGGTTTTTCGGTAAAGTCACGTAGAAGGAAAATAATAAAAATAAAACATAATAAAATCATTCTCACGACGTTTCGGCCACAACGCAAGCAGCCGTCCTCAGGTGGAGAACAGGTCTGTCGAGAAGGCAGAGTGTGAATGGCACGCCCAGGCTTGGAGCGACTATTTAAGCTGGGATGGAGGGGCGAAGAGCGTCTTGACAATAATTTGCATATCAAGAGGAATTTAGCATATTTATGGGAAATGCAGATATGCGATTAGTACTACTTGTGAAATGCGTAGGAGGTTTGGCGAGGGGTTTATGCATTATGCAGGATTAGCAGTATCAAAGGGAGGGAGTAAGGTTAGAATCAATAAAGGGAAGGAATGTTAATAATATGGCGCCGCAGCAACTAATATGCTTATAGACTATACATTGTAATATTACACTATGTATTATTCTACCCAACCAACTGTAGTCACGAAAGCTTTAAATCGTGTGTGTGTGTGTTTAGTGGGTATATGTGTGTGCAGTGGGTACGTGTGTGTAGTGGGTACGGGGTACGTGTGTGTGTAGTGAGTATGTGTGTGTGCAGTGAGTCTGTGTGTGTGCAGTGAGTACGTGTGCGTGCAGTGGGTACGTGCGTGTGTGTGTAGTGGGTACGTGTGTGTAGTGGGTACGTGTGTGTGTGCAGTGGGTACGTGTGTGTGCGTGTGTAGTGGGTACGTGTGTGTGCGTGTGTAGTGGGTACNTGTGTGTGTGTGTAGTGGGTACGTGTGTGTGTGTAGTGAGTAGCGGCATTGTCGTGGTTCGTGCATTGCGGTGCGAACCCGATGACCTGAGCTCAATTCCCGCTCACGACCAACACCAGTGACCTATTTATGAACCGGTCCTGAGATAGGTCGACTCAGCCTTAAATGAGTACCCAGTGCGGTGTGTGTAAATATCACCGCTGGGGAGACGCAGGCGGGTAGCTGGCCACACCACCCCTCACATGTGCCACGCCGTGCTGGCTTGCACAGGTGCTCACTAACAGCACTTGCCCCAACCGCCTGTGTAGGCTACACGGGTGATCTTTGTTGTGTGTGTGTGTAGGTGGTGTACCGGGAGACGGAGCGGAGGGTGGTCTCTTCTCGGGGAGGGGCTGCCACCACGGGCCCCTCCCCCCCCCTGTGTTCCACCCGCACAGCCGATGTGAGTCTCTGCCTGTGTGAGTCTCTCTACCTGCTGCCTGTGACTGTCTGTGACTCTGTGTGAGTCTCTCTACCTGCTGTCTGTGGCTGTCTGTGACTGTATGTGACTGCCTGTGTGAATCTCTCTACCTGGGTAAACAATAACAAGAATGATAACGTGCCGTAACCTGGATGCTCACTGACGCGGCTGTGTGCAGCTGACTGTTGCTGTCTGTGGCTGTCTGTGGCTGACCGTGGCTGCCTGCCGCTGTCTGTGGCTGTCTGTGGCTGTCTGTGGCTGTCTGTGGCTGTCTGTGGCTGTCTGTGGCTGTCTGCGGCTTTCTGTGGCTGACCGTCTGCCTGCGCTGTCTGTGGCTGTCTGTGGCTGCCTGCCGCTGTCTGTGGCTGTCTGTGGCTGTCNGTGGCTGCCTGTGACTGCCTGCGCTTGCCCACACAGATGAGATTGTGACTGACTGTGACTGCCTGCGCTTGCCCACACAGATGAGATTGTGACTGACTGTGACTGCCTGTGCTTGCCACACAGATGAGATTGTGACTGACTGTGACTGCCTGTGCTTGCCCACACAGATGAGATTGTGGCTGACTGTGACTGTCTGTGACTGACTGTGGCTTCTGGCTGACTGTGACTGCCTGCGCTTGCCAACACAGATGAGATTGTGACTGACTGTGACTGTCTGCGCTTGCCCACACAGATGAGATTGTGACTGACTGTGACTGCCTGTGCTTGCCCACACAGATGAGATTGTGACTGACTGTGGCTGTCTGTGCTTGCCCACACAGATGAGATTGTGGCTGACTGTGACTGCCTGTGCTTGCCCACACAGATGAGATTGTGACTGACTGTGGATGTCTGTGCTTGCCCACACAGATGAGATTGTGACTGACTGTGACTGCCTGCGCTTGCCACACAGATGAGATTGTGGCTGACTGTGACTGCCTGTGCTTGCCCACACAGATGAGATTGTGGCTGACTGTGACTGCCTGTGCTTGCCCACACAGATGAGATTGTGACTGACTGTGACTGCCTGTGCTTGCCCACACAGATGAGATTGTGACTGACTGTGACTGTCTGTGCTTGCCCACACAGATGAGATTGTGACTGACTGTGACTGTCTGTGCTTGCCCACACAGATGAGATTGTGACTGACTGTGGCTGTCTGTGCTTGCCACACAGATGAGATTGTGACTGACTGTGACTGTCTGTGCTTGCCCACACAGATGAGATTGTGACTGACTGTGACTGTCTGTGCTTGCCCACACAGATGAGATTGTGACTGACTGTGACTGCCTGTGCTTGCCCACACAGATGAGATTGTGACTGACTGTGACTGTCTGTGCTTGCCCACACAGATGAGATTGTGACTGTCTGTGACTGTCTGTGCTTGCCCACACAGATGAGATTGTGACTGACTGTGACTGCCTGTGCTTGCCCACACAGATGAGATTGTGGCTGACTGTGACTGTCTGTGCTTGCCCACACAGATGAGATTGTGACTGACTGTGACTGCCTGTGCTTGCCCACACAGATGAGATTGTGGCTGACTGTGACTGTCTGTGCTTGCCCACACAGATGAGATTGTGGCTGACTGTGACTGTCTGTGCTTGCCCACACAGATGAGATTGTGACTGACTGTGACTGTCTGTGCTTGCCCACACAGATGAGATTGTGGCTGACTGTGACTGTCTGTGCTTGCCCACACAGATGAGATTGTGGCTGACTGTGACTGTCTGTGCTTGCCCACACAGATGAGATTGTGACTGACTGTGGCTGTCTGTGCTTGCCCACACAGATGAGATTGTGGCTGACTGTGACTGTCTGTGCTTGCCCACACAGATGAGATTGTGACTGACTGTGGCTGTCTGTGCTTGCCCACACAGATGAGATTGTGGCTGACTGTGACTGCCTGTGCTTGTCCACACAGATGAGATTGTGACTGACTGTGGCTGTCTGTGCTTGCCCACACAGATGAGATTGTGACTGACTGTGACTGCCTGTGCTTGTCCACACAGATGAGATTGTGACTGACTGTGGCTGTCTGTGCTTGTCCACACAGATGAGATTGTGACTGACTGTGACTGCCTGCGCTTGCCCACACAGATGAGATTGTGACTGACTGTGGCTGTCTGTGCTTGCCCACACAGATGAGATTGTGACTGACTGTGGCTGTCTGTGCTTGCCCACACAGATGAGATTGTGGCTGACTGTGACTGTCTGTGCTTGCCCACACAGATGAGATTGTGACTGACTGTGACTGCCTGTGCTTGCCCACACAGATGAGATTGTGACTGACTGTGACTGCCTGCGCTTGCCCACACAGATGAGATTGTGACTGACTGTGGCTGTCTGTGCTTGCCCACACAGATGAGATTGTGACTGACTGTGGCTGTCTGTGCTTGCCCACACAGATGAGATTGTGACTGACTGTGACTGTCTGTGCTTGCCCACACAGATGAGATTGTGGCTGACTGTGACTGTCTGCGCTTGCCCACACAGATGAGATTGTGACTGACTGTGACTGCCTGTGCTTGCCACACAGATGAGATTGTGACTGACTGTGACTGCCTGCGCTTGCCCACAGATGAGATTGTGGCTGACTGTGACTGCCTGCGCTTGCCCACACAGATGAGATTGTTACTGACTGTGACTGTCTGCGCTTGCCCACACAGATGAGATTGTGACTGACTGTGGCTGTCTGTGCTTGCCCACACAGATGAGATTGTGGCTGACTGTGACTGTCTGCGCTTGCCCACACAGATGAGATTGTGACTGACTGTGGCTGTCTGTGCTTGCCCACACAGATGAGATTGTGACTGACTGTGACTGTCTGTGCTTGCCCACACAGATGAGATTGTGACTGACTGTGGCTGTCTGTGCTTGCCCACACAGATGAGATTGTGACTGACTGTGACTGTCTGTGCTTGCCCACACAGATGAGATTGTGACTGACTGTGACTGTCTGTGCTTGCCCACACAGATGAGATTGTGACTGACTGTGGCTGTCTGTGCTTGCCCACACAGATGAGATTGTGGCTGACTGTGGCTGTCTGTGCTTGCCCACACAGATGAGATTGTGACTGACTGTGACTGTCTGTGCTTGCCCACACAGATGAGATTGTGACTGACTGTGGCTGTCTGTGCTTGCCCACACAGATGAGATTGTGACTGACTGTGACTGTCTGTGCTTGCCCACACAGATGAGATTGTGACTGACTGTGGCTGCTGTGCTTGTCCACACAGATGAGATTGTGGCTGACTGTGACTGTCTGTGCTTGCCCACACAGATGAGATTGTGGCTGACTGTGACTGTCTGTGCTTGCCCACACAGATGAGATTGTGGCTGACTGTGACTGTCTGTGCTTGCCCACACAGATGAGATTGTGACTGACTGTGACTGTCTGTGCTTGCCCACACAGATGAGATTGTGGCTGACTGTGACTGTCTGTGCTTGCCCACACAGATGAGATTGTGACTGACTGTGACTGCCTGTGCTTGCCCACACAGATGAGATTGTGGCTGACTGTGACTGTCTGTGCTTGCCCACACAGATGAGATTGTGACTGACTGTGACTGTCTGTGCTTGTCCACACAGATGAGATTGTGGCTGACTGTGACTGTCTGTGCTTGCCCACACAGATGAGATTGTGGCTGACTGTGACTGTCTGCGCTTGTCCACACAGATGAGATTGTGACTGACTGTGACTGCCTGTGCTTGCCCACACAGATGAGATTGTGGCTGACTGTGACTGTCTGTGCTTGCCCACACAGATGAGATTGTGGCTGACTGTGACTGTCTGCGCTTGCCCACACAGATGAGATTGTGGCTGACTGTGACTGTCTGTGCTTGCCCACACAGATGAGATTGTGACTGACTGTGACTGTCTGTGCTTGCCCACACAGATGAGATTGTGGCTGACTGTGACTGTCTGTGCTTGCCCACACAGATGAGATTGTGCTGACTGTGACTGTCTGCGCTTGTCCACACAGATGAGATTGTGACTGACTGTGACTGCCTGTGCTTGCCCACACAGATGAGATTGTGGCTGACTGTGACTGTCTGTGCTTGCCCACACAGATGAGATTGTGGCTGACTGTGACTGTCTGCGCTTGCCCACACAGATGAGATTGTGGCTGACTGTGACTGTCTGCGCTTGCCCACACAGATGAGATTGTGACTGACTGTGACTGTCTGTGCTTGCCCACACAGATGAGATTGTGACTGACTGTGACTGTCTGTGCTTGCCCACACAGATGAGATTGTGGCTGACTGTGACTGTCTGCGCTTGCCCACACAGATGAGATTGTGACTGACTGTGACTGTCTGTGCTTGTCCACACAGATGAGATTGTGACTGACTGTGGCTGTCTGTGCTTGCCCACACAGATGAGATTGTGACTGAATGTGGCTGTCTGTGCTTGTCCACACAGATGAGATTGTGACTGACTGTGGCTGTCTGTGCTTGCCCACACAGATGAGATTGTGACTGACTGTGGCTGTCTGTGCTTGCCCACACAGATGAGATTGTGACTGACTGTGACTGTCTGTGCTTTCCCACACAGATGAGATTGTGACTGACTGTGACTGTCTGCGCTTGCCCACACAGATGAGATTGTGACTGACTGTGACTGCCTGTGCTTGCCCACACAGATGAGATTGTGACTGACTGTGGCTGTCTGTGCTTGCCCACACAGATGAGATTGTGACTGACTGTGACTGTCTGTGCTTGCCCACACAGATGAGATTGTGGCTGACTGTGGCTGTCTGTGCTTGCCCACACAGATGAGATTGTGACTGACTGTGACTGCCTGTGCTTGCCCACACAGATGAGATTGTGACTGACTGTGACTGTCTGCGCTTGCCCACACAGATGAGATTGTGGCTGACTGTGACTGTCTGTGCTTGCCCACACAGATGAGATTGTGACTGACTGTGACTGTCTGCGCTTGCCCACACAGATGAGATTGTGGCTGACTGTGGCTGTCTGTGCTTGCCCACACAGATGAGATTGTGACTGACTGTGACTGCCTGTGCTTGCCCACACAGATGAGATTGTGACTGACTGTGACTGCCTGTGCTTGCCCACACAGATGAGATTGTGGCTGACTGTGACTGCCTGTGCTTGCCCACACAGATGAGATTGTGACTGACTGTGGCTGTCTGTGCTTGTCCACACAGATGAGATTGTGACTGACTGTGACTGTCTGCGCTTGCCCACACAGATGAGATTGTGACTGACTGTGGCTGTCTGTGCTTGTCCACACAGATGAGATTGTGACTGACTGTGACTGTCTGCGCTTGCCCACACAGATGAGATTGTGACTGACTGTGACTGTCTGCGCTTGCCCACACAGATGAGATTGTGGCTGACTGTGGCTGTCTGTGCTTGTCCACACAGATGAGATTGTGACTGACTGTGACTGCCTGTGCTTGCCCACACAGATGAGATTGTGACTGACTGTGACTGTCTGCGCTTGCCCACACAGATGAGATTGTGACTGACTGTGACTGCCTGTGCTTGCCCACACAGATGAGATTGTGACTGACTGTGGCTGTCTGTGCTTGCCCACACAGATGAGATTGTGACTGACTGTGACTGTCTGCGCTTGCCCACACAGATGAGATTGTGACTGACTGTGGCTGTCTGTGCTTGTCCACACAGATGAGATTGTGACTGACTGTGACTGTCTGCGCTTGCCCACACAGATGAGATTGTGGCTGACTGTGGCTGTCTGTGCTTGCCCACACAGATGAGATTGTGACTGACTGTGACTGTCTGCGCTTGCCCACACAGATGAGATTG
This sequence comes from Lethenteron camtschaticum, assembly GCA_018977245.1. Taxonomy (NCBI): domain Eukaryota; kingdom Metazoa; phylum Chordata; class Hyperoartia; order Petromyzontiformes; family Petromyzontidae; genus Lethenteron; species Lethenteron camtschaticum. The sequence goes on from MU249596.1 coordinate 9,627,842, forward strand.
TGACTGACTGTGGCTGTCTGCGCTTGTCCACACAGATGAGATTGTGACTGACTGTGGCTGTCTGCGCTTGCCAACACAGATGAGATTGTGACTGACTGTGGCTGTCTGCGCTTGCCCACACAGATGAGATTGTGACTGACTGTGGCTGTCTGCGCTTGTCCACACAGATGAGATTGTGACTGACTGTGGCTGCCTGTGCTTGCCCACACAGATGAGATTGTGACTGACTGTGGCTGTCTGTGCTTGCCCACACAGATGAGATTGTGACTGACTGTGACTGCCTGCGCTTGTCCACACAGATGAGATTGTGACTGACTGTGGCTGTCTGTGCTTGCCCACACAGATGAGATTGTGACTGACTGTGGCTGTCTGTGCTTGCCCACACAGATGAGATTGTGACTGACTGTGACTGCCTGCGCTTGTCCACACAGATGAGATTGTGACTGACTGTGGCTGTCTGCGCTTGCCCACACAGATGAGATTGTGACTGACTGTGGCTGTCTGTGCTTGCCCACACAGATGAGATTGTGACTGACTGTGACTGCCTGCGCTTGTCCACACAGATGAGATTGTGACTGACTGTGGCTGTCTGCGCTTGCCCACACAGATGAGATTGTGACTGACTGTGGCTGTCTGTGCTTGCCCACACAGATGAGATTGTGACTGACTGTGACTGCCTGCGCTTGTCCACACAGATGAGATTGTGACTGACTGTGGCTGTCTGTGCTTGCCCACACAGATGAGATTGTGACTGACTGTGACTGCCTGCGCTTGCCCACACAGATGAGATTGTGACTGACTGTGGCTGTCTGCGCTTGCCCACACAGATGAGATTGTGACTGACTGTGGCTGTCTGTGCTTGCCCACACAGATGAGATTGTGACTGACTGTGACTGTCTGCGCTTACCCACACAGATGAGATTGTGGCTGACTGTGACTGCCTGTGCTTACCCACACAGATGAGATTGTGGCTGACTGTGGCTGCCTGCGCTTGCCCACACAGATGAGATTGTGGCTGACTGTGGCTGCCTGCGCTTGCCCACACAGATGAGATTGTGACTGACTGTGACTGCCTGCGCTTGCCCACACAGATGAGATTGTGGCTGACTGTGACTGCCTGTGCTTGCCCACACAGATGAGATTGTGACTGACTGTGACTGTCTGCGCTTGCCCACACAGATGAGATTGTGACTGACTGTGACTGTCTGTGCTTGCCCACACAGATGAGATTGTGACTGACTGTGACTGTCTGCGCTTACCCACACAGATGAGATTGTGGCTGACTGTGACTGCCTGTGCTTGCCCACACAGATGAGATTGTGACTGACTGTGGCTGCCTGTGCTTGCCCACACAGATGAGATTGTGACTGACTGTGACTGCCTGTGCTTGCCCACACAGATGAGATTGTGACTGACTGTGACTGTCTGTGCTTGCCCACACAGATGAGATTGTGACTGACTGTGACTGCCTGTGCTTGCCCACACAGATGAGATTGTGGCTGACTGTGACTGCCTGCGCTTGCCACACAGATGAGATTGTGGCTGACTGTGACTGTCTGCGCTTGTCCACACAGATGAGATTGTGGCTGACTGTGACTGCCTGTGCTTGCCACACAGATGAGATTGTGACTGACTGTGGCTGTCTGTGCTTGCCACACAGATGAGATTGTGACTGACTGTGGCTGTCTGTGCTTGCCCACACAGATGAGATTGTGCTGACTGTGACTGCCTGTGCTTGCCCACACAGATGAGATTGTGACTGACTGTGGCTGTCTGTGCTTGCCCACACAGATGAGATTGTGACTGACTGTGGCTGTCTGTGCTTGCCCACACAGATGAGATTGTGACTGACTGTGACTGCCTGTGCTTGCCCACACAGATGAGATTGTGACTGACTGTGACTGTCTGCGCTTGCCCACACAGATGAGATTGTGACTGACTGTGGCTGTCTGTGCTTGCCCACACAGATGAGATTGTGGCTGACTGTGGCTGTCTGTGCTTGCTCACACAGATGAGATTGTGGCTGACTGTGGCTGTCTGTGCTTGCCCACACAGATGAGATTGTGCTGACTGTGGCTGTCTGTGCTTGCCCACACAGATGAGATTGTGGCTGACTGTGGCTGTCTGTGCTTGCCCACACAGATGAGATTGTGGCTGACTGTGGCTGTCTGTGCTTGCTCACACAGATGAGATTGTGGCTGACTGTGGCTGTCTGTGCTTGCCCACACAGATGAGATTGTGGCTGACTGTGGCTGTCTGTGCTTGCCCACACAGATGAGATTGTGGCTGACTGTGGCTGTCTGCGCTTGCCCACACAGATGAGATTGTGCTGACTGTGGCTGTCTGTGCTTGCCCACACAGATGAGATTGTGACTGACTGTGGCTGTCTGTGCTTGCTCACACAGATGAGATTGTGACTGACTGTGGCTGTCTGCGCTTGCTCACACAGATGAGATTGTGACTGACTGTGGCTGTCTGTGCTTGCCCACACAGATGAGATTGTGACTGACTGTGGCTGCCTGCGCTTGCTCACACAGATGAGATTGTGGCTGACTGTGACTGTCTGTGCTTGCTCACACAGATGAGATTGTGACTGACTGTGGCTGTCTGCGCTTGCTCACACAGATGAGATTGTGACTGACTGTGGCTGTCTGTGCTTGCCCACACAGATGAGATTGTGACTGACTGTGGCTGTCTGTGCTTGCCCACACAGATGAGATTGTGGCTGACTGTGGCTGTCTGTGCTTGCCCACACAGATGAGATTGTGACTGACTGTGGCTGTCTGTGCTTGCCCACACAGATGAGATTGTGACTGACTGTGGCTGTCTGTGCTTGCCCACACAGATGAGATTGTGACTGACTGTGGCTGTCTGTGCTTGCCCACACAGATGAGATTGTGACTGACTGTGACTGTCTGTGCTTGCCCACACAGATGAGATTGTGACTGACTGTGGCTGTCTGTGCTTGCCCACACAGATGAGATTGTGGCTGACTGTGACTGCCTGTGCTTGCCCACACAGATGAGATTGTGGCTGACTGTGACTGCCTGTGCTTGCCCACACAGATGAGATTGTGGCTGACTGTGGCTGCCTGTGCTTGCCCACACAGATGAGATTGTGACTGACTGTGGCTGCCTGTGCTTGCCACACAGATGAGATTGTGACTGACTGTGACTGTCTGCGCTTGCCACACAGATGAGATTGTGGCTGACTGTGACTGTCTGTGCTTGCCCACACAAATGAGATTGTGACTGACTGTGACTGCCTGCGCTTGCCAACACAGATGAGATTGTGACTGACTGTGGCTGCCTGTGCTTGCCCACACAGATGAGATTGTGACTGACTGTGGCTGTCTGCGCTTGCCCACACAGATGAGATTGTGACTGACTGTGGCTGCCTGTGCTTGCCCACACAGATGAGATTGTGACTGACTGTGACTGTCTGTGCTTGCCCACACAGATGAGATTGTGGCTGCGCCCGTGCCGGTGCCGGTGGTGAAACCCGACGGTGACCGCGCCAACCCCCGGGTGGGCTCCTCGAGCAGCGGTCGGCGAGGCGGGCGCTGCCTCGCCCCGAGGTGCGTGCGTCGCAGTGCCGCGCTCGGGCGGCGCAGCAGCGCGCGAAGCGCCCCCAGCGTGGGCCACGGCCCCCCCCCGCGGCCCCCCGTGGCCCCCCCCTGCCCCCCCTCGCCGTCTCTCCGTCCCCCCCCAGGGCAGGGCCGTGCCGTTGTTGACGTCGCAGCTGCGGCGGCAGTGGAGGCGCGCGGCTCGCAGGGAGCGCGCACTGCGCAGAGCCAGGTTCATGTAGCTGTGGGGGGGGGCGGTGGGGATGGGGGGGCAGGGGGGAGGTGGGGGGGGCAGGGGGGAGGGGGGGCAGGGGGAGATGGAGGGGGCATGGGGGAGATGGAGGGGGGCAAGGGAGATGTGGGGGGCAAGGGGGGAGATGGGGGGGCAGGGGGGAGATGGGGGGGGCAAAAGGGGAGATGGGGGCAAGGGGGAGATGGAGGGGGGAGGGGGAGAGATGACGGGGGGCAAAAGGGGAGATGGAGTGGGGGCAAGGGGGAGATGGGGGGCAAGGGGGAGATGGAGGGGGAGAGATGGAGGGGGCAGAGGGGATAATGAATGTNGGGGGGGGGCCGGGGGGGAGATTAATGGGGCCCAGGGAGGGAGAGAGACACGCAAACTCCAAATATACAGCAGCAGCAGGCGTCAGGGTCGGGATCGAACCACGACCTCCTGTACACCAGGCGAGGTAGTTAACATCTCACCACCGTGGCGCTCCTTGAAATAATACAAAGTAAATGAAGTAGATACCTTCACATTGTATAAGTACAGCAATCCCAAGCATGGGGAGGGCAGTAAAACAACAACAGCAACACAAACATTGCCAGACCACAATGCGCAGTCCCTCTGTAAAGTTGAACTCTCGCTGCATTCTATTCTTAAAGTCACGTAGAAGGGAAATAAAAAATAATAAAATATTTTTTTTTAATTTTTCCCTTCTACGTGACTTTACCGAAAGAACCAAGAATATGAATCCCTGCAGTCGCGAAAGCTTTAAATTAAAATAAAAAATATCGCTACATTGATAAGAATAAAATTTACAAATCACTTTGCCAAACGTCACTGTATCCAGCACTATCTTCTGTCTCTCAACATTTTTGTTAAGGTATATTATGATGTTAAGGAGGAAACGAGGGTGCAATGGCAAAGCTTTGTCACCCATTCCAATTGTAGTTGTTGTTGGGGTAGTTAAAAGGCGATTAGATGGACGTCTTATGTTTGTTGTATTGGAAATGGGTTAATGAATTAGCTAAGCAGATTGCAGACTTTGCCAACGAAGATGTTATGGATGAACAGGGCCTGATGGGATTTCTTCTCGCATCGAGTGATGTGAGATTGTCTTATAAGTCGAGCTCACGATGGTGGGTCCTGTATGGGACGTCCCTGTGCAAATCGAAGAGAAAATTATCAAGTGAGTTGAGTATGTTTAGTGATTCATGGTGCAGCGTGTAGGGTGTTCATGGTGCAGTGTGTAGGGTGTTCATGGTGCAGTGTGTAGGGTGTCATCCCCCCCCACCACGTGTCGCCCTCCCCCCACGTGTCGATCCCCCCCCATGCCAACTAAATCCTGACAGAAGAATGTCCAAAAATTGCCACGGGATTTACTCTCGAGTTAAAAAAAAAGAACACGAGCCCGTCCATCCTCTTGCTCTTCATCCTCTTGCTCGTGATTGCTCCTGAAGACTGTCTCCACGTGGTTACCCACGTGGTTACCATCCCTCCACTTTGCCACGGGGTTTGCCCCATGCCCCGTGAATTGCTCATGAACCGCCGAATGTTGCCCGCGGTCTGCCTCTCCCTCTCTCTCTCTCACCGGATGACCCCGGGCCAGTCGTCACGACCGTAGGCGTCCACCCCCATCGCGTACAGCTCGTCCACCGGCTGCAGTGAGCCCGTGCCGAGACTCCCGCGGAGCCCCACGGCTCCTGCTGCCCCGGTCGCGAAGGAGTCGCTCGGCAGAGACGAACAGAGCAGCAGCAGCGGCAGCAGCAGAGACACGGGGAGACATCGCGGAGACATCGCGGGAGAGACTCCCCGCGAGAGAGTCCCGGGCGAGGAGGAGAGTGGAGAGAGGAGATGGGGAGAGACAGAGGAGGAGAGTCCAGAGTGAAGAGTTGGGAGAGAGACGGGAGGAGGAGTAGGAGGTGATGCAGAGCGAGTGAGGGGGGATGGAGAGAGGGTGTGGGGAGTGCGAGAGAGTGCGGGATGGGCGGCAGAGTGGGGAGTGCGAGAGAGTCAATATTTGAGAGGGGGGTGATTGGATTCGTGAGAGTTCGTGTCAAGGCGTCTGTAAGAGAGAGCGGAGAGCAAACGGAGGGAGAGCGAGCAGAGAGCGGTACGAGAAGAGGGTTAGAGAGAGCCGTGCAGTGGGAGAGGCTGGCGTCTTTAGAGCGAGGGAGAGTTGGGAGAGTGTGGGGAGAGTCTCTGTCGAGCGAGGCGTGGGGAGAGAGAGTTTAGAGAGCGTGGGGAGAGCGTGGAGAGTTTAGAGAGTGTGGGGAGAGCGTGGGTAGCTGAGAGAGTGGAGGGAGAGTTTAGAGAGTGTGGGAGAGCGTGGGTAGCTGAGTAGAGAGAGATAATTTAGAGAGAGTTTAGAGAGAGTGGGGAGAGCGTGGGTAGCTGAGAGAGTGGAGAGAGAGTTNAGAGCGTGGGGAGAGCGTGGTTAGTTGAGATAGTGTGGAGAGAGAGTTGAGAGAGCGTGGGTAGCTGAGAGAGTGGAGGAGAGTTTAGAGAGTGTGGGAGAGCGTGGTTAGTTGAGAGAGTGGAGAGTGAGTTGGGAGTGTGTGGAGAGCGTGGTTAGCTGAGAGAGTGGGGCGGAGAGAGAGTTGAGAGAGTGGGGGGGTACAGGAAGTTTAGAATAGGGGAGGGAGGGAGGGAGGGGAGGGATTCTTTGGAGAGTGTTTAGGGAGAGAGCGCCCAGGACTTCGCGTGCGTCCACAGCCGNCGAGGCGGGGAGGAGCCAGGGAGCAGCTCGCGGACTCCTCACGCGGTCCCTGNCTCGCGTCGATCAACAACAACAACAACAAACAACAACAAAACAACCAGCAGAGAGCAGCCGTCCACACAATCCCCCGNGCGCGATTGCTTGGCCCGGGTCCACCCAGAATTCCCGATGCGCATCGATTGCGGGCAATACGGTAACAGCCAGGAGTGGATTGAGTGCCCCTCTATTAGCAGAGTACGGTAACAAGCTACAGGACTGGATTGAGTGCCCCTCTATTGTGTAGAGTACGGTAAAAGCTACAGGAGTGGATTGATGCCCCTCTATTGTGTAGAGTACGGTAACAGCTGCAGGGGTGGATTTAGTGCCCTCTATTATGTAGAGTACGGTAACAAGCTACAGGGTGGGATTGAGTGCCCTCTATTATGTAGAGTACGGTAACAAGCTACAGGGGTNGGATTGAGTGCCCTCTATTATGTAGAGTACGGTAACAATCTACAGGGGTGGATTGAGTGCCCTCTATTATGTAGAGTACGGTAACAAGCTACAGGGGTGGATTGAGTGCCCTCTATTATGTAGAGTACGGTAACAATCTACAGGGGTGGATTAGTGCCCTCTATTATGTAGAGTACGGTAACAAGCTACAGGGGTGGATTGAGTGCCCTCTATTATGTAGAGTACGGTAACAAGCTGCAGGGGTGGATTGAGTGCCCTCTATTATGTAGAGTACGGTAACAAGCTAAGGGGTGGATTGAGTGCCCTCTATATGTAGAGTACGGTAACAAGCTGCAGGGGTGGATTGAGTGCCCCTCTATTATGTAGAGTACGGTAACAAGCTACAGGGGTGGATTGAGTGCCCTCTATTATGTAGAGTACGGTAACAAGCTACAGGGTGGATTGAGTGCCCTCTATTATGTAGAGTACGGTAACAAGCTACAGGGGTGGATTGAGTGCCCCTCTATGTAGAGTACGGTAACAAGCTACAGGGTGGATTGAGTGCCCTCTATTGTAGAGTACGGTAACAAGCTACAGGGGGTGGATTGAGTGCCCTCTATTATGTAGAGTACGGTAACAAGCTGCAGGGAGTGGATTGAGTGCCCTCTATTTGTAGAGTACGGTAACAAGCTGCAGGCTGGATTGAGTGCCCTCTATTATGTAGAGTACGGTAACAAGCTGCAGGGGGGGATTGAGTGCCCTCTATTATGTAGAGTACGGTAACAAGCTCAGGGGTGGATTGAGTGCCCTCTATTATGTAGAGTACGGTAACAAGCTAAGGGTGGATTGAGTGCCCCTCTATTATGTAGAGTACGGTAACAAGCTCAGGGTGGATTGAGTGNCCCTCTATTATGTAGAGTACGGTAACAAGCTGCAGGGAGTGGATCGAGTGCCCTCTATTATGTAGAGTACGGTAACAAGCTGCAGGGAGTGGATCGAGTGCCCTCTATTATGTAGAGTACGGTAACAAGCTACAGGGTTGGATGAGTGCCCTCTATTATGTAGAGTACGGTAACAAGCTAGCTCAGGGAGTGGATTGAGTGCCCTCTATTATGTAGAGTACGGTAACAAGCTACAGGAGTGGATTGAGTGCCCTCTATTATGTAGAGTACGGTAACAAGCTCCGGGGGTGGATTGAGTGCCCTATTATGTAGAGTACGGTAACAAGCTCCGGGAGTGGATTGAGTGNCCCTCTATTATGTAGAGTACGGTAACAAGCTACAGGGGGTGGATTGAGTGCCCTCTATTATGTAGAGTACGGTAACAAGCTCGGGAGTGGATTGAGTGCCCTCTATTATGTAGAGTACGGTAACAAGCTCCGGGGAGTGGATGAGTGCCCTCTATTATGTAGAGTACGGTAACAAGCTAAGGGGTGGATTGAGTGCCCTCTATTATGTAGAGTACGGTAACAGCTCCGGGGTGGATTGAGTGCCCTCTATTATGTAGAGTACGGTAACAAGCTACAGGGGTGGATTGAGTGCCCTCTATTATGTAGAGTACGGTAACAAACTACAGGAGTGGGTTGAGTGCCCTCTATTATGTAGAGTACGGTAACAGCTACAGGGGTGGATTGAGTGCCCCTCTATTAGTAGAGTACGGTAACAAGCTGCAGGAGTGGATTGAGTGCCCCTCTATTATGTAGAGTACGGTAACAAGCTGCAGGAGTGGATTGAGTGCCCTCTATTATGTAGAGTACGGTAACAAGCTCAGGGAGTGGATTGAGTGCCCTCTATTATGTAGAGTACGGTAACAAGCTACAGGAGTGGATTGAGTGCCCTCTATTATATAGAGTACGGTAACAAGCTAAGGGTGGATTTAGTGCCCTCTATTATGTAGAGTACGGTAACAAGCTGCAGGGGTGGATTGAGTGCCCTCTATTATGTAGAGTACGGTAACAAGCTCAGGGGTGGATTGAGTGCCCCTCTATGTGTAGAGTACGGTAACAAGCTACAGGGTGGATTGAGTGCCCTCTATTATGTAGAGTACGGTAACAAGCTCCAGGGGTGGATTGAGTGCCCTCTATTATGTAGTGTACGGTAACAAGCTACAGGGGTGGATTGAGTGCCCTCTATTATGTAGAGTACGGTAACAATCTACAGGGAGTGGATTGAGTGCCCTCTATTATGTAGAGTACGGTAACAAGCTACAGGGGTGGATTGAGTGCCCTCTATTATGTAGAGTACGGTAACAAGCTAAGGGAGTGGATTGAGTGCCCCTCTATTATGTAGAGTACGGTAACAAGCTCAGGGAGTGGATTGAGTGNCCCTCTATTATGTAGAGTACGGTAACAAGCTGCAGGGAGTGGATTGTGGGTTATCTGGGGAATCAGCGGGTTGCGTGATCTACAGAAGGAATTTTTCCCTCTGTTCTCATTCTTCTTCTCCTGCCTCCCTAAGTCGTTGCTTGAATTCCCCCTTTGTTGCAGATCGCTCTGCCCTACTCAGAAACACGGTTCGTGATATTCTTGGTTATTTCACGAAGGGAAACAATAAAATAAGAAAATTTCAAATGTCTTGCTGTGGTTTTCACACCTGATGATGATTGCTTGTGTTGCAGTCGAAACGTCGTGATAATTTTATTATTTAATATTTGTATTACTTTATTGTTTCCCTTCTACGTGACTTTACCGAAAGAACCAAGCATATGAATCCCGCAGCCACGAAAGCTTTAAATCGAAGTTTTGTGATGTTGCTTAAGTTCGAGGGTGCTTTTGTGCTCCCTTGCGTTTGGGTATCATTGGTAGCCGGGACGGCCACCTCCCGCCACAACGCCGCGGCGCCCGTGCCAGGCCAGGTGCACCTCGCAGCGACCGCGTGAAAGTGTCGTGGGCTGTGCTGACCAGGAGGAGGATCTCGGTGTGGCAGAGCGCCCCAGCCGCCCCACGGGGTCCCGCTGACCGAGACGAGCGGTGGATGAGCGCCGCGTCACACGCGGGAAGCGTCGAGTCGGCAACAGCGATAGGTTTACAAAGCGTGACGTCATTAAATTGGCAAATAGATTCATTTATTTAAAAAATATTAATAATAATGATGATAACCTATCGCGTTGGGACACTTCGTCAATATTTCGTAAGGGAAAGCGACCGTCTTAAGCTGGCGACAATAAATAATGGAAGCGAGATCATCGTAGTCGTAGTAGTCACCACGCAGAGAAGGTGGTGGAGAGTCCCCTGTACGGAGAGCAACGGCTTCCGTTCACTCTCGGGAGGGAATGAATCAGAGAGCGAGGGAGAATGATTCAGAGAGAGTGATTCAGAAAGAGTGATTCATAGACAGTGATTATTCAGGGAGAGAGAGAGGTTGCTTCAGAGAATGATACAAATAAAGAATGAGTAGAACACATGATTCAGAGAAAGAGAGAATGATTCAGAGAAAGAGCGAATGAATCAGAGAATTCTACAGATGATTCAGAGAACGATTCAGGGAGAGAGAATCCATCCGATAATGAAACAGAGAAAATGCTTGAGAAAGAGAATGATCCAGGAGAGAATGAGCCGGAGAGAGAATGATTGGGGACGAATGATTCAGAGAAGGATTCAAGGCGAGCGAGGGAGGGAGGGAGGGAATGAGAGAGAGAGCGGGCGTGCGAGGCGCTAGCTGCCGGGCAGACGGCGGAGGTAGCAGAGGCAGGCGCGCTGCTTGCCCACCAGGAGCAGCGCGTCGCCCTGGGCTCCCCACGCCACGGAGAGCACGCAGAAGCGGCCTGCACCACGCACAACAACATCGCTACATCACCATCACCACATCACCATCACCATCACCACAACAACACCACACCATCACCACGCACACCATCACCATCACCATCACCACACCACACCACACCATCACCACAACATCACCATCACCACAACATCACCATCACCACAACATCACCACCACAACATCACCATCACCACAACAACATCACCATCACCACAACATCACCATCACCACCATCACCACCACAACATCACCACACCACACCACACCACACCACAACATCACCTCATCACACCATCACACGCACACCATCACCACAACATCACCATCACCACGCACACCATCACCACAACACACCATCACCACGCACACCATCACCACACCATCACCATCACCACACCATCACCACAACATCACCACACCATCACCACAACATCACCATCACCACACCATCACCACGCACAACATCACCTCAACATCACCATCACCACACCATCACCACCACAACATCACACAACATCCCATCACCATCACCACAACATCACCATCACCATCACCACAACATCACCATCACCACACCATCACTCACGCACAACATCACCTCAACATCACCATCACCACACCATCACCACAACATCACCACACCATCACCACAACATCACCACGCACAACATCACCTCAACATCACCATCACCACAGTCCATCACCACAACATCACCACACCATCACNACAACATCACCATCACCACACCATCACCACGCACAACATCACCACAACATCACCATCACCACCATCACCCACCATCACCACCATCACACAACATCACCATCACCACCATCACCNTCACCATCACCACAACATCACCACGACAACATCACCACCATCACCATCACCACATCACCATCACCAAAACATCACCACGCACAACTGTNTCCCCCNTAGCCCCCCCCGCCCGAGTCCCTCACCTGTCAGTCTCCCTCTCACCTCCCTCACCTGTCAGTCTCCCCCCCCCCCCCCGAGTCCCTCACCTCCCTCACCTGTGAGTCTCCCCCCCCCCCCGAGTCTCACCTCCCTCACCTGTCAGTCTCCCCCCCCCCCCCCGAGTCCCTCACCTNCCTCACCTGTCAGTCTCCCCCTCTCCCCTCACCTGCATGGGCACCGCGACACAGACGCTGCCCGCGGGCGTCCACAGGTAGGCGCAGCAGAGCCGGTGCACAGCGCCAGGCGCGGCCCCCGCGGCTCCCAGGCCAGGCCCAGCACGGGCGCCGCCTGCAGCAGCAGCACCAGCAGGCGGCAGCAGGACAGCTCCCACAGCCAGACGGCGCGCGGCATGCTATCTGCACGCACGCCACAACACGGACGAACAACCGCGACCACGACTATGTAGCCTGATACTTTTTTTCCTTTCCGGTAAAGTCACGAAGGTAAGAAATGTAACTAAATTAAATGACGACGTTTCGGGCGCAGCACAAGCATCCTTCTTCAGGTGGGGACAACTTAGCGAAAGCACAACCGCTTAAGTGTGTCTCAGAGGTGGTTGTGTATAATGTAGTAGTGTATAGTGTAGTAGTGTGTAGTGTAGTAGTGTATAGTGTAAAAGTTTAGATAAGTTCCATTAAGGAGGTCTGTTGCCTGAAACGTCGTCTCAAGTGCAATGCCTCGTGCTGTCGTGCCCTGGGTGTGCCGTTCAGCGTGGGGATGGCCTGAGGCCGAGTCTGGGGCGGATAGTGGCTGACGANCCCCAAGCGCGGCGACCCCACGCACCGTCCACCGTGGCCAGGTAGCGCCCGTCGCTGCTGAAGGCGGCGAGCGCCACGGAGGGGGGTGAGGGGGGTGAGGGAGTGTGAGGGAGTGAGGGGGGTGAGGGGAGTGAGGGGTGAGGGGTGTGAGGGGTGAGGGGTGTGAGGGGAGTGAGGGGAGTGAGGGGGGTGAGGGGGGTGAGGGGTGTGAGGGGAGTGAGGGGGGTGAGGGAGTGAGGGGGTGAGGGGAGTGAGGGGGGTGGGGAGTGAGGGGGGTGAGGGAGTGTGAGGGGAGTGAGGGGGGTGAGGGAGTGAGCGGAGTGAGGGGGTGAGGGGGTGAGGGGTGTGAGGGGAGTGAGGGGGGTGAGGGGAGTGAGGGGGGTGAGGGGTGTGAGGGGGGTGAGGGTGTGAGGGGAGTGAGGGGAGTGAGGGGGGTGAGGGGGTGAGGGGTGTGAGGGGAGTGAGGGGGTGAGGGGAGTGAGGGGGTGAGGGGAGTGAGGGGAGTGAGGGGTGAGGGTGTGAGGGGTGTGAGGGGAGTGAGGGGGTGAGGGGAGTGAGGGGAGGAGGGGGTGGGTAGTGAGGGGTGAGGGAGGAGGGGGGTGAGGGAGTGAGGGGGTGAGGGGGTGAGGGGTGAGGGGGTGAGGGAGTGAGGGGGTGAGGGGTGTGAGGGGAGTGAGGGGGTGAGGGGGTGAGGGGAGTGAGGGGTGTGAGGGGAGTGAGGGGTGTGAGGGGAGTGAGGGGTGTGAGGGAGTGAGGGGGTGAGGGGGTGAGGGAGTGAGGGGGTGAGGGAGTGAGGGGTGAGGGTGTGAGGGGTGAGGGGGTGAGGGGTGTGAGGGGAGTGAGGGGTGTGAGGGGAGTGAGGGTGTGAGGGGAGTGAGGGTGTGAGGGAGTGAGGGGAGTGAGGGGGGTGAGGGGAGTGAGGGGGTGAGGGGAGTGGGGGTGAGGGAGTGAAGGAGTGAGGGAGTGAGGGGTGTGAGGAGTGAGGGGTGTGAGGGGAGTGAGGGGTGGTGAGGGAGTGAGGGGTGTGAGGGGAGTGAGGGGATTGAGGGTGTGAGGGTGTGAGGGTAGTGAGGGGAGTGAGGGGTGTGAGGGGTGTGATGGGTGTGATGGGTGTGAGGGGGTGAGGGGTGTGAGGGGTGTGATGGGTGTGATGGGTGTGATGGGTGTGAGGTGTGAGGGTGTGAGGGTGATGGTGTGATGGGTGTGAGGGTGTGATGGGTGTGATGGGTGTGATGGGTGTGAGGGAGTGAGGGGTGTGAGGGGTGTGAGGGGAGTGAGGGGTGTGAGGGGTGTGATGGGTGTGATGGGTGTGAGGGGAGTGAGGGAGTGAGGGGGTGAGGGTGTGAGGGGTGTGATGGTGTGATGGGTGTGATGGGTGTGATGGGTGTGATGGGTGTGAGGGGAGTGGGGGTGTGAGGGGTGTGAGGGTGATGGTGTGAGGGAGTGAGGGGAGTGAGGGTGTGAGGGGTGTGATGGGTGTGATGGGTGTGATGGGTGTGATGGTGTGATGGTGTGAGGGGAGTGGAGGGTGTGAGGGTGTGATGGGTGTGATGGGTGTGAGGGGAGTGAGGGGTGTGAGGGTGTGATGGGGGTGAGAAAGGCGGTAAGTGGCGGGAGGGATGAGTCGTGTGATGGGAGCGAGCGTGTGGGTGTTGTACTGTACTAGGTAGGCGATGATGGATGGGGGCGGGGTTGAAGGGGTTTGAGGAAGGGGGTGGGGGGGGGCGAAGGAAGAAAGAGGGTGAGGCAAGACGGGGGCCCAGGGAGATGGAGGGAGGGAGGGGGAGAGACGGGGGTGGGTGAGGG